>JACCPH010000005.1:464003-547330 GCA_014183095.1 Harringtonia aguacate | reverse complement strand
CGGGGAGGCCCGGCGCCGGGAGGCTCGGCGCACCGGCGCCGTAGTGCCTCTAGGGATTAGCGCGCAGGAGGTTCGTGACGTAATAGCGGAGGGCATGGCGTGGGAACAGTAGTTGTATGGTAATTACTAGTGATTTCAGTTCTTTTTGAATGTTTTCTGCTATTAACGTTTGAATAGGGGGCGCGCACCTTCTAGATTACGTAATAGTCACGTGCTATTACGTCAGCCAGGGCGCGCACCTAGAAGAAATGGGCGCGCACCTAGACGGTCCCGGTTGTAGATGTAGTATTATATAAGCAGAGGCAAGGATCCGTCACGTGGTGGGGATTATATAAATTGACCCGCGCACCTATCCGGTCTCCGCAAATCTAGACGTGCCCATGTGGTTGTCGTATTAAGTAATCACTGTGGGGGGGCATGAGCTGCGGGAGCTCAGGGCGGACACATAGTGGATGCCTTTCTAGCTTGCGCCTCATCCGGAGGCAACGACCACCAGCCGCACCCGCCACTCCACGCCGGGCCATTCAACCCGAAACCGAGCCGTCGATCGAGCATACACGTAGACTCCGAACCCAGCGCACCAAAGAGACGGGCGAACGCGAACAGAGCGAGACGAGGGCCAGAAGGACTCCTGTCGCCAGCCAACTCCCACCCCCCCCTCTCTCTCTCTCTCCTCCTCTCTCCCCTCTCCTCCTCCAGGGTGACATCCAGAGCGAAGCACACACAACACACGAGGCACCATGGCGCCACCACGCATCGAGCAGAAGGAGATCGAGACGTACTGGAACATCTTCTCGACGCGCACCAATGGCGGCAAGTTTTTGACGGGCGACCAGGCGGCGCCTGTGCTGAAGAACAGCGGCCTGCGCGACGATCAGCTGGAGCGGGTGTGGGATCTGGCCGACGTCGACAACGACGGCAACCTGGACTTTGAGGAGTTCTGTGTGGCCATGCGCCTGATCTTTGACATTTTGAACGGGGTATGGGCGCAGCTCTGCCTTTTTTTTTTTTCTTTTCCCCTGACCGACTCTCTCGCCATCTCGCTGACTCTTCTTCTCCTTCAGGAGTACCCTGATGTCCCGAATACGCTGCCTGACTGGCTGGTGCCCGAGTCCAAGGCGCACCTGGTGCAGGCGGGTCAGGCCATTACCGGCAAGGCGGTGCAGTTCGAGGCGGTGACGGTGGACGACGACCCGGACTCGCCCAGCCTCAAGGACGGCTTCGACTGGTACATGAGCCCGGCCGACAAGGCCAAGTACGAGCAGATCTACATGGAGAGCCGGGACATGCGGGGGGAGGTAGCGTGTGAGTTTTTGTGCTTGTCTTTTTTTTTTCTCTTTTTTTTTCTCTGTTTCTTTCTTCACTTGTTGCTATCTCGCGTGCTCTCCTGACCTCCCAAGTCCCTTCGCTGCAGGATCTCTACGAGTCCCTCGATGTGCCCGACACCGATATCCGCTCCGCCTGGAACCTGATCAATCCGTCGGCCGGGTCGTCGATCAACAAGGACGCCTGCCTCGCCTTCTTGCACATTCTCAACTACCGCCACGAGGGCTACCGCATCCCGCGCAGCGTGCCGGCGTCCCTGCGCGCCAGCTTCGAGCACAACCAGATCGACTACCAGGTGGGCCACGCCAGCACGGCGGCGGCCAACTCGCGCTGGGCCACCAAGGCCGACGACTCCACGTCGACCGGCCGCAAGGCCAAGTTTGGCGACCAGTACCTCACCCGCCTCGGCCGCTCCGGCTTCAAGGCCACCGGCACCGACTTCTCGTCCGAGCAGAAGACTGAGGACTGGGAAGAGGTCCGCCTCAAGAAGCAGCTGCACGAACTCGAGACCCGCATCGCCGACGTCGAAAAGGCAGCCTCGGCCCGCCGCTCCGGCGGTGGCGGCGGCGGCAAGCGCGACTCCAAGCCCGCCCTTGTCAAGCGCGAGCTCGAGCAGCTGCTCGACTACAAGCGCAAGGAGCTGCGCGACCTCGAGGACGGCACCGGCAAGGCTGCCGCCGCCGGGAGCCTCAAGGGCGTCTCCGACGACCTCCAGACCGTCCGTGAGCAGGTCGAGAGCCTCGAGTCCCACCTGCGCGCCCGCCAGCTTATTCTCGAGAATCTGCGCAGAGACATTGAGGACGCGAAGCTGTCAAGGTGAAGAGGTTTTGGAGGGGCTGTGGCTGGACAGGGATTACCGTCTTTTTTTTTTCTTCTGTTTTTTCCGGCTCTATTTTCCCTCTGTTTCCGGGCTTGCTTTCCTGACATTTTGATTTTCTACTCCATTTTCTTCTGCGAGCGGAACATTGGCATTGGCCTTTCTGTAAATGGAGCGGTCTCGAATAAAAATTAAAAAAAAACTGAAGCACATGCAAGACTCTCTGCTCTGGACTCTGGCTGGGGTATTAAGGCAGAATTTGACGCCAAAAAAGAAGAAAAAGACAAACAAAAACTGCCCGCCTTCTCAAGCCACGCTGCCGTCCAGGTAGGCCGGCACCTTCTGGATGCCCAGTGTCCGCCCCTTGGCCAGCCACACAGCAAACGACGGCATCTGAATTGAGTTCATGCGGCCCACGCCGCGGCCGCGGCCCGTGGCCACGACCAGGACGTCTATGCCGGGCACCTTGACGGGGAGGGGCGCCTGGCCCTTGATGGCCAGGTGGACGTTCTTGCCGACGCCGGCGGCTTGTTTCTGGGTGATGAAATAGCTCGGCTTGGGCTTGCTCACGACGTCGCCCAGGGCCCACACGTTCTGTGCCTGCACCCCGGAGACGCGGTAGCAGTCGTCGATGACGACGTTTTTGCGCTCGCTGAGAAACCGGGCCGGCAGGTAGTCGGTGTTGGGCGTGAGGCCGTAGCTGGGCAGGTACAGGTCGGTGATGAGGGGCTCGGTGGCGCCGGCGACGGTGAGCTCGACGCGGCCGTCTGGAAGTACCTTGGATGCCTGGACCTTGGCGTTGGTGTGCACGTCGACGTGCAGCTTCTTGAGCTCCTTGGCGGCGGAGTCGGCAATGGCGTCGCCGGCGATGAGGTCGGCCGAGCCCGACAGCAGCACAATCTCCTTGCCGCCCTGGTCGACAGACTTGCCCCCGTACTCGTAGGCGAGCTCCGCGGCGGCCTCGACGCCCGTGGACCCGCCGCCGGCCACGACAATGTGTGCGGCCGCCTTGACCTTGTCATGGATCGAGCGCAGCAGCGCCGTCGCCTCCTCATACGTGCCGTCTGCCTTCCAGGGAACAAAGGCGCCTGCGCTGGCCGCGTCGTCGGGCAAGTTGCAGCGCGAGCCGGTGGCCAGCACCAGCTGGTCGTAGGCCAGCGTCTTGAGGCCGCCGTCAGCTGCCACAGTGACCGTGTTGGCGTCCACGTCGACAGTCTCGGCGGAGCCGACAATGATCTCGACCCTGTCCTTGGGGTAGCGGTTCAATGCCTGCTCGAGCGACACAAACAGCTGCTCGTCTTTCAGAGTGTTGGGCACAATGGCACGCACGGACGCAATGTTCCAGTAGAAATGGCTGCTCTGGTGGTCGATGTGTGTGAGCAGGCAAGCAGAGGACGGGGAGCGGACATTGGCTGCCCAGGAGGACACTCACTTTGGACACCAGGACGACCTTGACGTCGCTGTTGTTCTTGAGCAGGTAGTGGGCAACATGCAGGCCGCCGTAGGCGCCGCCGAGTATTATGACCGTCTTCGCCATTGCTGTGTGTGTGAAGCTCGGAAATGGAGAGCAAGACGCAGGAGGACGCAGAGGACGCAGAGGACGCAGAGGACGCAGGAGAATGCAAGAGGACACAAGAGGACACGAGGCACAAAAGCGATCAAGCAAGGAAAACCTGTTTATGTCGTGGAAAGGCAAGTATGTATTGATGTCTCAGATCACCACGGGAAGGAGCATACGAGCCATCCTTTATACTCCTACAGGGCGGAGCCCCAGCAACAGATGCGAAACCGAAGCGACACCCGAGCGACAGCCAGCCTAAGCTTGCTTGAAAATAGCCGCTAATCATACTTGCGCCTTGCCGCTCTGCCACGGACATGCTCAAGGTGTGCCTGCCGCAGTTTCGGACGGCACACAGCTCCCGAGTCCGATCAAGTCCCGGAGACGAGACCCCGCCTCATCCTTGGGCAGTGCAAAAGTAATATCACCAGCTGGAGCTGGCTGTAAGAAGCGGAGGGGAATGGGCGGGCAGGCTAAACACGGAGGCCGGACGGCGGTCGAACTAATGGTCCGCTGCCATTTAGCACTCGGGACGGGGGGATCCAGACACGCCCAGCAGCTTGGCCAGCAAATTTTGCTGCCTGCGGACCCTCCCCACAGCACCATGTCAGCACCACAGCGCAGGTCCGAGCACGACTTAGCACGCTGGACCTCGCTTCTCGAACCTCGTCTTCTGTCTTCTTTCTTCCACTTGCTGCTTATTATTTTTTCCCTTCTTCACCAATCCTTCTGCTCAACGCTTAATAAATCATCTGCTGACGAATACGAACACGCCAGACCCGATAACAAGTAGAGTCGGGATCGGCGTTCGGCGTCTATATCGTCCGACTGTCTAGTCGCCGGTCTCGAGGCATGGACTTTCCCCCCGGAGCTAGTTGAAAGGGATCCATCGAACGCTACTGTCCAGAGCAGCGGATCACTGCTCTCGGTCCCGAAAGACACAGACACACAGCCGTTGGCCAGATGTTGGCGCACGCCTTAGGCGCACGCCTTATTTCAGTCTATCGATCTACTTTAATGTAGGCACCAAGTAGACACGTCGACACTTGCATGATCGCTCTGACCTACGCTGCTGTTCAATTCCGCCCAGCAACAATGAAAAATTGACTCGTGCAAGTGCTCGTCAAATCGCAAGTTGAGGTCGACGCGGCCATGGTTAGCAGTTGCGTCGAGGCATTCGACGCACACAGGTAAAATTTCTGCTCTGAGAAAAGACGCCCACACATGTCAAGGATCATTTTGAGAAAGGCGCTGCCAATGCACGAATGCCAACGCAGAGACAGCTTATACGAGAATCGCAGGGTGTGCCGGGATCTCTTGCAGCAGCACTGCCACGAAAAGATTGGTCCGCCCGCCATGTCCTTGACGTCGAACCCCTAGAAAAACATCCGCTAACGTCCCTGCTGTTACGGGTTGCTCTGCAAGGTCCACAATGAATTCAGTGAATTCAACAGTAGGTTCAGCGCGCTGGCTGTGTCGCACAGATGCGCCAGAATGGCCATCGTCGTAGAAAATATAGGCATATATATATTGGACGGCACAAACACTCGTACGATTACGTTTGTGCGAGCATAGGGCGCATACATAAATAATTGCGAGGTTGGTTTCCGCCCAAAGCAGAGACCAGCTGCTGTGCATCAGCAGGTGGAGTCAGGCACGCGACTGGACGAGGGTGCTAAACCTTCGGGTAGGGCTCCAAAGTTTAAGCTTACAGGGCAAAAAGCCATGGCCAACACTCTCTGAATTTCGGACGAAACTGGACGCTTCTGAGCTTGTTTTCACAAATCGGGAGAGTGTCATTCCCCAGCCTATTCCCACCTTGCAAAGAAATCTTGTCGGCATTTTACTGGATTGAGACAAACTCGTAGAGGAAGAACACCAGAACAAAGGAGGTATGGGAAGTAATTGAACATTAAAATAGCCGCGCCAAGCAGACGACTGAGCAGGGGCAAAACGTGCAGAAACTAATTTTGAAATTAACAAGAAAGAGAATGAGGGAACAAGATGCAGAGAAGACGGAGAACGTGCCAAAGGAGCAGGCTACGTTCTGTTTGCAGGCGAATTACGCAGAACATGCTGCCGCCCCTCGTCTTCCATCCGGGCACATCACAACGCATGGACCGTGTTTCTCCCCTCTGAGTCGGCCCCCTTCTTCCCACATCTCTCACTTTCTAACAGTGGTACTGGCGCGGCTCCAGCGCGACGCCTTCGGGCGGAGGCTGTGCCGCGGCGCTGCGGCCCCTGCGCGACCGGAGAAACCAGTAGATGAGCGCGCCGAGGAGGAGCACGCCGACACTGACGCCGACGCCGACGCCGACCTTGGTACTGGAGCTGAGGCCGCCGCCACTGGACGGTGTGGCGGTGGGCCCCGCCGTGGAAGACGACGACTCTGTGGCCGTCGTCAGACTTGTCAGGCTGGCGGTCGTGGGCGAGGTAGGCGAGGCAGGCGAGCTCGCAGGGGTGGCGGAGAGGGAGCCCGCGGACGTGGATGCAGACGTGGACGTGGGCGTGGACGCCCTCGACACGGTAGACGCGGTCGAGACCGGGTTCTGCACAAAGATGCCAAAGGCGTTGAAGCCCTCCTGGGCCACCGTCGTGGCCGTCTTCCAGCCCACATTGGTATCGCTGTAGGTGTACACCATGGTTTCTTCCGTTGTCATTCTCGAGGTACACTTGTTGGGCGTATAAAACACGATGGTGGTTTCCGTCTGGCATGTGTATGGCCTAAGAGGTCAGCTTTCCTAGCCATTCTCTCTCTCTCTCTCTCTCTCTCTCTCTCTCTCTCTCTCTTGTTGTCAATCCCCCCTACCTGCTCACTTACCAAGGACAGCACACGGCTTGCACATCAAGCGTGCCTGCAGCGGCGGTCACGGTGTTTGTGCATGCTTTCCAGTATCCAATCGGGCAGACGCCGGGCGAGTAGTAGCTGGTGGTGGTGGTCCCTCTCCAGCTGGGCGGAAGGCAGTCGGATGTGCTCGTGTCAGGACCGAGATGGAAATACCGGCATGACTCGTAGCCCCCCGTATACGAGCAGCTTCTGTACAGATATAGGCCAGCCGTGCAGGAGGACGACGGTGTAAAGGTGGTCGTCAAGGCCACGGGCTTTTGTGTCATGGTGGCCGATGTTGAACAGCGCTTTCTTTTCTGTTTCTTTTCTGTTTCTTTCCTTTTTCTCGTCCTTGCCGTGCTTGGCGGTCAGAGGAAGCAGCAGACGCAGCCTGGCGGCCCACAGGCTGGAGGGCCTTGGCCCCATTTGTACGGCTGGCAAGGCGACCGCCCTGCTTTTGGGAAACGGGGTGGCGCAGGAGCTCATGCCATGTCTGGACATGCAGAGCCGCCAGGCTGACAGAGGGGAAAAAAAAGGACCAGTAGTATATCAGCTTCCGAGTCCTCCCCCTGTCAGTTGGCGCAACATCTGAAGCGGACCAGCAGCCAAAGAGGGTTTCGCCTGTTTATATTTTTGGAGTCGGGATTCCGTGGACGAGAAAGGAGGGGGGCAGGCAAGGCTGGCATCAAGGCAGACAGACAGCATATGGGATTCAGCCCGCCGGCCGACTCGGCTGCTCATGTTTTGTTTCTCGCTTCGGATGTCCCGAATTTAATACCGAGGGAATGCATGTATGCAACTACGACGCGCATGCCATTGAAGCTTTGCTCTCCCAGTGCTCTCCCAGATCTCTTGCTGGAACCTCGCTCTACATTTTCCCAGTGCAGTCCATCAATGATCGCAGAAAACCCTCCCGCATTCAGAGATCTCATAGGTCCAAGTCTCTTACTTCTGCAGCCGGAGGCACGGGATCACGCTGGATATCTGCCAAGCTCGGCCAACGATGTGGTCCCGAGCCCCGTCTTTCGGCAGCAGGGTAGGGTACATTTTTTTTGTTCCACAGCTTCATCTCCAACCCGCCGACCCACGGCGACGCCATCTGCGGTGGATCGTCCAACATTGGCGACGGCCACGAGGACTTCTGGGTCCATCAGCGTGCCGTACTCGTACAATTACAACCAGAATGCGCACGGCTCGAAGCCGGGACCCGTCCTCTGGGGCTGATTTGGGTTCGGAAGCACGTGGCATTGGAGCGTAGTGGAGTGACAATCCTCAGGTTGAACGACTTGACCAGATTCTTCTTGCCGCCCATCGTATGTTTGTCGCCTGCACGAGCACTCTGCTTGAGGAGGGGAGGGGGATAGGGGCTCGTTCCCAGCGGGAGGGGAATTCTGAAGGACGTATCGGTCAGCTCAATGCGACAAGAAAAGCCATCCGTGTCTGTGCGTATCAGACGCGCGCGAGTACCAGAGAACCAGAGATTAGCAGCTGTACAAATACGAGTACTCGCACGGTAATCGCTGGCAGTCGACAGCGGTTTTGTAAGGCTGCAGCAGATGTTGCATCCGCTAGGCCAAGATACGAGTACGAGCGGCCGCAGGCAGGCGACCCGGACTCGGCTGTGCCAGCTCCGAAACCTTCAATGGGCCGCGCCTGTTTCTGGAAACCCAAGAACCCAAGAGCCCAACCCCAACCAGGCATCAAGACGGCATGTGCGTTGGGCGCCCGTGTTGATCCGATGTGAGACAGGTTGGGACGCCCGAGTCTGCGTTGCGTCCTGCTCCTTCCTGTTCCTTCCTGCTGCTGAGGCACATGACGCACGGCGCACCCGCCCGGTTTCCCAGCTAATACCCCGCCATTTTGGGCTCCCCAACCAGCTCCTCAACAAGGCGGACCCCGCCCCTCTGAACGATTTTGACCGCCAACACTACACGTAGAAGAGCTGGGTCTTTCTTCTCTCTTTCTCCCCTTAGCCAACACATCATCTGCAAAACCACAACATCAAAACCATCCACCGTCATCATGTCCGTCCCCCAGTCTGAGGCCTTCAAGAAGGCTGTCCTCGACTCCAAGAAGCTCACGTCCAAGCCCTCCACCGACGAGCTGCTGGAGATCTATGGTGAGCACAAAGGCTGTCCACTCGCCAGCTTCGTTGCGCTAACCTCTCCTTTTGCCGAAGGTCTTTACAAGGTCGCAACTGGCGAGGACTTCGACAAGTCCCCGACCCCGGGCATGTTCGACATCAAGGTTCGTCCACCTCTGTGCTCCCGTCCGCAGCAAACAACCCGAGCAGTGTCCTGACACCAACCTCTCTCCCCCCTCCCCATCCTGCAGGGTAAAACAAAGAAGGCCGCCTGGCAGGCCGTCATTAACGAGGGCCTCAACGCCGAGCAGGCCCAGCAGCGCTATGTCGAAACCATCGAGAAGCTCAAGGCAAAGCTCGGCTACGACCCCGACAAGGTGCCCGAGACCATCGGTTCTTCGTAAGGCGCTGGCGCATTGTCGCTGGTGCTCGTCGTTTCCTTAGCCGCGCCCGGCTCACGCGGCTGCTGTTGTTGTCTCGGGTTGCAGCTAGCACGGCGGCGGGCTGGCCATCTCTGGTCAAGGATGGATGGTGCTGGAGGAACCGGCCAGGTTTTCGCCTTGTGAGAGGACAAAATGTGCTTGAATGGGAAGTCCAGCCCTGTCGGTGGATTAAGGGCGGTGGAGCTGAGATCTATGTCTGGTAAATCTCGCCTAAGATATCCTAAATATCTCTTGTTTACCGGCCGCCGTGCTGCTGCTGAACCCCCCGCAATCATGCTGGCCACATGCGTCCAGCCCAATCTTCTTCGCTGTGTGGCATGGTAGCAACCCAAGGCACCTCCTCTTCGCCGTATCGCTGCAAGGGGAGGTCGTACGGGATGCGCAAAGCAACGATCGCTCTTTCGTCTTGCGCTTCGATGCCGCCGTCTTTTGCGGCATCTCTATTTGTACCCGTAGTGTCCAGCTGCACACTGTCGCGCCCAAAAACAGCCTGCATCGTTGCCTTCTCCGCGTAGAGCTCCGGCCAGACCAGGATGCCAATCTCCCACGAAGCTATTCGAGCTTCGCCCGCTGCAGTGGCTGCCTCACCCCATGCTTGCTTCGACAGATTTGCTGATGTGAGGAGCGCCCAGTCGATACTGTCCTTGCCGTAGCGCACATACGTCTTGATATGCGGCGCCGCACGTTTTCGCCGGGCTTCCCCGCGAAGCGGGCCGTCTGGAACCTCTAGTTTCCGTCGGGTCAGCACGCACCAAAACGGAACAACAAGAACAAAGAAGGAAAGGCAAACGCACTGGCACCATTTGGTGCATCGTTAGCCCAGTGGCACAGCATTGGCCGCATATATTGCAGCTGCTTCTGCTGCTGCTGCGACTGAATCTTGGTGTGAATCGACGTCCCAGACTCGTAGCCGTCCAGAGACCGGCGGATCTCGTCTGCCGTGGGAAAGACTACGCGGAATTGAGGCTGCTGCAGTTGTCTCTGCGGCGACAGCGGCTGTTCATTCAGCTTGCCTCGTGCCATGGCCTCAAAAAGCGTGCGTCGCAGCCACGCATCTGTCGGGCCCAACGTCGCCATCGACGATATTTGCAACACTATCTTGGTCGACGGCCCTGTCTCTTGCACAGGCACTTGCTGCAGCGCACTCTTCAGAGACACCCAGCCCCATTGTGTGATCGCATCGCCGCCTTCGTCACTAGGCATGCGACGAACAGGATGTCGTCCAGGGACACTGGCAATCAAAGCACCCCGGACCGCAGAGAAGTCATACCGCACCAGCTTGTCCACAAGCAGTCGGCAGACCGGCCGCCGCCTGTTGTAGGCGCGAAGGTAGTTGAGGAGATCGTCCTTGAACCGACGGCCACTTCCAGGGGTGTTGCAGCCACCAGCGTCTCCGCTTCCGTCTCCCTTGTCCTCTTGTGACGTGAGCGGAAGCAGCGGCGAGCGCCATATACCCTGTGCCATGTTGCGCCAGTCATGCTCGATCAGGTTGGCCGTGTGAATGATCACTTGGGCCGTGTCATCGTGCCGAAATAAGACGGCCATCTTGGAGTGGTGCGTGCCAAACGGCTCCGGCATAAACGCCGTGTGCAGCCGCACATTGCTGTAGCGAGAGGCTTCCTCCTCCAGTTCGCGCCGACGCTCATCTTCCTGCTTCCAGAAGCCATGAATAATGTGAACGTTGACAAGATGTCGCACGTCTTCGTCAAAGCCGCTCATGAGAAAGTCAATGTCGTGCAGGTAGTTGAAGTTCCAGCATTCGGCCACAAGAGGGTCCCCAAAGACGTCCTGCAGTGTCACCGTATCGGTATTCGACCCCGGCGGCAAGTCGCGAATGGACGTCAGCTGAAACGGGCTCTTGAAGAGCCGGGGCCGGGACGGTGCGCCCGCCAGGCCACTGCCAGCTTTCTGGCCCAGCTCGACTGCAACATAATTGCCTGCATTTTTGTCTTCGCGCCTTTTCTTTCGCGGCGGACTCACAGGCTCGATCATGGACTTGAGGACAACGCTGCTGCTCTCCTGGTCCTCACCAGCACCCTCGCCAGTGAGCGACCGTTTCGCCAGGGGCGTTTCGCCCATCGTCTCAGGATGCTAGCGGCTTGGTCTGCACGGGAGCTTTTTCAAGGTCTGGTTCAAAGCCCCATGTTCTCAATATTCGGGTAAAAAAAGAAGCCACGTCAATTCTCATACCATCTTTAGGGTTGACCGGACTGTTGTCCAGAGTCGCACCTTCCCGGCGAGCTTACAAGAAAGGCTATATGGCCAGGAAGAAGGCAAATATCCATAAATAGTAGTGTTACTGTCGTACTGCGTAATTACGCATTTGCACTAACAGATATAGCGTCTACAATCTGATTGGCCACCTACGCCTCAGGACGCGCAGGGTCCTGTTACGATATTGCTCCACCTCCTGAGTCGACGAAAATGAGCATCTGTTTTGTTCGTGTTCTGGCCAGAAAAAAAAAACCGTTGTATCTTCTTCCCCCCTTCGTTTACTTTCAGCCTTCGTTTCTTTCATCGTGGAGCCTACGACGCCGAGCTTTCACTCTCGTGCTCTCGTTCCCGCCCTTTCCTTCTCTTTTCTATGTTTTAGCATCGGCAATTTTTACTTTCCTTCCCCCCCCCCTTTTTACTCGACTCCTCTGCCTGAGTCTGTCCGACGACTCCTAATACTTATCACAAGGCAGATTCGATTCCTAACACTGCTCCTGAATTGTGGCTCGACTTTCCTGTCTTTGGGTAGGAAGTTTGAATCGATAGCGACCGACGGACCGCCCCTTTCATTCACGTGGAAGACGGGTGCGACTGAATCAGCCGACCTATCCTCGTGGCCTTACCGTTTGCGATCGGCATTCCCGGCCACGGCATTCTCCTTTATCGTATATTTCTGTTCTGATACACGAGTGGTCTTGCCCCTTGTCTTCGGGACCCCTTCTTGTCTTGCAAACCGTCGCCGACCCTTCACTCCGGCGAGGCCAGCCAACCGCCTCTGCGTGCCATCCTCGTCATCATGAGGCTCACATCCTTGGTTTCATTATTGGGCGTGGCCGCCCTCGGGGCGGCCTATCCGGATAGGAAGCCTGCTGAAATAAAATACACCACGTTCGACGACATTCAAGTTCCCCCAATACTGGAACTGACGCCAAACAATTTCGATGAAGAAATGGTGGGCTCAAAGTACATGTTTGTGAAGCTGTACAGGTGTGTTCTACCTTTTTTTAATCTTAGGATAGGCCGTGCGATCTGTTGCTGACATCTCTCGTTCGTATCCAGCCCCTATTGCCATCATTGCAAGCGTTTTGCCCCGACCTACCAGACGCTATACGAGTTCTACTACACGGAGCCGACGCCGAAAGGTGTCACGGATTCGAATTTTACTTCCTACTACGACTTCCGATTTGCCATGCTCAACTGCGCCGCATACTTCGACCTGTGTCATAAGCAGGAAGTGGGCTCCTATCCCACGGTTGGGCTGTACGAAGATGGCAAGTTGGTCACCAGATTCGAAGGCGTCAAGACCAGTGCCCTTCTCAGCGAGACCATTGAGAAAACCCTCGAACAAGCCCACCCTGGGACGAGACCTAAGAAGGTCCAAGTTCCTGAGGATGGCGCGTCGGCTCGGCCGACTGCCACGGATGACGCGCTCCCGGCTGAGGAAACGGTTTCGACCCCGTTGTCCCCCGTCAAAGACGACTCTTCGAAACAAGCTGTGGTCGCGAAGAACGCGAACACAGCTGATTCTGGAAAGACGAAGGGGACAACCGCCATGCCGGTGTACAGAGGTCCACCCAAGTCCAACGTCACACCTAATCCCAACGGCCTGTCTGTCCCGCTCAATGCGGAGACTTTCCAGTCGCTTGTGACGACAACCCAGGAGCCGTGGTTTATCAAGTTCTACGCTCCTTGGTGCCACCACTGCCAAGCCATGGCGCCGAACTGGGAGCAGCTGGCAAAGGAGATGAAGGGAAGACTGAATATTGGCGAGGTCAACTGCGACAAGGAGTCACGCCTTTGCAAGGACGCGCGCATTTCCGGCTATCCAACGGTTCTGTTTTTCCGCGGCGGCGAGCGCGTCGAGTACGACGGGCTGCGTGGCCTAGGCGACTTTGTCCAGTATGCAGAGAAGGCTATTGACATCTGCAACGGCGTGCCAGACGTGGACGCAGTTTCGTTTGCGGCTCTGGAGGAGAAGGAGGAGGTCATCTTTGTGTACTTTTACGACTTTGCCACGACGAGCGAGGACTTTATGGCGCTGGAGCGGCTCCCGCTGAGCCTGATTGGCCGCGCCAAGCTGGTCAAGACCAACGACCCGGCCATGTATGAGCGCTTCAAGATCTCGACATGGCCGCGGCTGGTCGTGTCCCGCGAAGGACGCCCGACATACTATTCGCCGCTCACGCCCAACGAGATGCGCGACACCCATCGTGTTCTGAACTGGATGAAGTCGGTGTGGCTGCCGATTGTGCCCGAGGTGACGGCGTCCAATGCCCGTGAGATCATGGACGGCAAGCTGGTGGTTCTCGGCATTCTGAAGCGCGACGATCCGGAGGGCTTTGCCGGCGCGCTGCGCGAGATGAAGAGCGCGGCCAGCGAGTGGATCGACAAGCAGATCCAGCTGTTCCAGCTGGAGAGGCAGGATCTGCGCGACACCAAGCAGCTGCGCATCGAGGAAGCCGAGGACCGCAACGACCAGCGCGCTCTGCGGGCGGCCAAGAGCATCCGTATCAACATGGATCGGGCCGACAAGAAGGAGGTGGCGTTTGCGTGGGTGGACGGCGTGTTCTGGCAGCGGTGGGTGCGCACGACGTACGGCATTGATGTCAAGGACGGCGAGCGTGTCATCATCAACGACGAAGATGTGAGTGTTCTGGTGCCACTAAAAAAAGGGAAAAAATGGCTGCTAACATACAAAACTAGAAACGGCGGTACTGGGACAACACGATCACGGGCAACCCGATCCTGCCGTCGCGGACGTCGATCCTGGAGACGCTCAACAAGGTGACGGCGTCGCCGCCCAAGATCAAGCCCAAGTTGACCATCTCGAGCATCGAGAAGGTCTTCTTTGACATCCGCATGGCCTTTTCGGAGCACCCGTACCTGTCGATTGGGTGCGTGCTGGGCGTGTCGCTGGGCCTGGCGTCGTGGTTCCGGGGCCGGATTCGGCTAAACCGCGCGCATTTCCGTCTCGACGACAGCCTGGGCCTCAAGGATTTTAAGATGCCTGTGCTGGGGTCGCTGGGGTCGCTGGGGTCGGGTCCGATCCTGGGCGGCAAGGTGGATTAATAAGCGTGTCTTGATCTGTTGGTGTATATTTCTTAGGTGTTTCTTCCTTCATTGAGTTTTCAGGAGTATGGCTGTAGTCCCTTTTTTTACTCTTTCCTTTTCCCTTTTCCCTCCCTTTTCCTTTGTTCTGTGCTTTGTTGCTCTATCGGTTTGGTTCACAGTATAATGGCTTTGTATACTACTTTTGCTGAGACAATGGATGCTTTTCTCATTGCATGATGGAATCGTCTGGAGGATCCGCTTTACGAGTCGCTTTCGGTCATTTTACGGCTTGGCAAAACGTCGAATATGAATGAATTCATGGCAGCATAAAATCAGGTCAGGCAGGTAGATATGTCGTAAATCAGCAGCAAATCAGCCGCGGCCCAGCGGAAATAAATAGCAAGGCAAGCCATAATCCTTCTCCCAACTCCTTACGTGTACAGCTCGTCGGTCAGCGGGTTCAGCGAGAGGCCACCCTTGGCGAGGTCCTTGACTTCGACGAGGAAGTCGAGAGGCATCTCGACGAGGTTGCCGTGGATCTGGCCGAGGCGGGCCTTGACGGCCTCGACACCGCCCGGGAAGTCGGGGACAACGTGGCCGTAGGCGGCGCGCTTCTCGGGCGGGTGGTCCATGCCTGGCGGCGGCGGCGGGCCCTTGTGCGGCTTGCCGTCCTTGTCCTTGTCATCGGCGTGCTCGTCGCCGGGCTGGACAAAGTTGCGGGCAAAGTAGTTCCAGTAGTCCTTCCAGTTGCGCACGTGGTTGCTGGGCACGCAGTGAAAGACGTCGTCAAAGGCGTCCATGTTGGTCTTGGCCGTGCCGTTCCACAGCCGGCGGAAGTTGGCGCTGAGCGGGTCGGCGACGAGGCGGTCGGCGGGGCTGTCCCAGTCGTATAGGTTGGGGGCAGCGTCGACGGGGTGGAACTGGCAATGGTTGTTAGTCTGCAGGCATCCATGCACACACCGTCCGTCTTCCTATCAGAACTCACATTCTGCGTCGGCTTGTCCCAGCGCTGGTCCGGCAGTAGGCCAATGTGCTTGCGGAAGAGCTGGCGGCGCAGGCTGGACGGGAAGCTGCTGACAGTGTAGGGTTTGCCGTTCATGGAGCTCTGGACCGGGTTGTTGGGGTCCTCGATGACCACGGCGATCTCCGAGTCGTGGGTGCCCAGCTGCGAGCGGTCGTTGAGGTTGGCGCTGCCGCAGATGACCAGGCGGTCATCGGCAATGAGCACCTTGGAGTGGATGTAGAGCTCCTCGGTGACAAAGGCGTTGAGCTCGTCCTCGGGGCTGGCGCTGCCGTCGCCCCAACGCAGACGGAGGTCACGGCTGCCATCGGCCAGGTTGGGCCCGCCGTCCATGTAGCAGGCGGACACGGTGTCGGCGGTGTCCTCGCTCGCGGGCTCGCGGCGAGCGGCTTCCTGGTAGCGGTTGTAGTTGTCGCCGAGCTGGCCGCGGGTCTCCTGGTCGCGGCTATAACCGTCGTAGCCCGACTCGACGGCGTCGTCGAACTCGCGGCGCGCGTCCTGGTACGACACGCCGCTGGCCTTCTCGGCGGCCCCCATGATAGGCGCCGTGTTGATGCGGTCGTAGTTGCGCAGGTTGTAGAAGCGCAGGTACTGCATCGGATCCTCAATGCCGGCCTTGCGGATCTCTTCGTAGATGCTATGTCCGCCACGGCTGATGCTGTCGTACGAAAATTCCATAATGGCCCGCGTGCCCAGCGCGCCGTCCGAGTGCAGGTCGCCGGCGAAGCCCGGTACGGCCGGGATGCAGACGATCATGCTAAAGTCTTCGCCCTGCTGGTGGGCGCGCACGACGCGGTCCACAATGGCCCTGCCGATCTTGTTTTCCACCGGGAACTGCTCCGGGCTCGTGGCCGTGATGAAGAACTGGTTCTCGATGTAGACAAAGTGCTCGGCGTTGGTGATGGCGCTGATGTAGGCGTTGGCAATCGAGTGCTCCGTCTTGTGGCCCGCCGACCACTGCGTGCAGCTGCGGGTCAGCTGCACGTGCAGCGTCGATGCGCCGTACTTGTATGCCGCCTGCTCCGGCGTGTCCGTCCCGCCCATGAGGCGGTTCATGCCGCTATGCAGGCGCTGGTGCATGCTGCCGAGCAGGTTCTGGCCGCCCTCCAGCAGCTGATGGCCGGTTCCGCGGAACTCGTCCGGGATGTGGTGAGCCAGCATCGGCTCGTGGATCTTCTGGTAGGGGCTGTCCTTGCGCGTCGAGTACTTCTGGTTGAAGATGTAGTTCCAGCGGTCGACAAAGTGCGTCACCAAGCTGGCGACGATGTGGCCCGACAGGCTGATGCTGATGTCGGACCAGCCCATGCGAGAGCTCTTGGTGCGGTCCACTGGGGGAGGGGAGAGGTGAGAATGGGCTTAACAAACAGGGCGACTGGAAAAGGGCACTCACGCTTGTTGTTCTCCCACTTATCAACGTCCGCAAAGTCGTACATGCGAGCGTTGTTGTAGTCCTGGCCCGGGAAGATGATGGCATCCAGGTCGGCCGGGTGGGCGTCCGCAATGGGGTGGCTGTTAGTGTCCCAACGTCCGAAGCCTGGCCGTGTTAGCGAGTGCCCAAAATGGAAGCTCTCGTAGGATCAATAAGCTTACACATGTCCAGGCCGCCCATAAAGGCAATGGTGTCGTCGACGACGCACAGCTTCTCGTGGTGGGCCCAGTACAGCACCATGTCGTCGCTGGTGCCATAGACGGTCTTGAGCGCGTCCTTGCCCAGCTTGGCCAGGTCAAACGACTTCAGGTTCATGTTCTTGAAAGCCGATGTCACATCGGCCTGGAGGTCGTGGCCGCTGGGCAGATGGTCCGGGTGACGGAACACGCGAATGTTGGGGTGCAGCTTCTCCAGAGCATGTTTGGTGTGCTGTGGTCGGCGTCAGTGTCAGTGTCAGTGCCAGTGTCAGTGGTCAGTCCGCGAGGTGTGTGAGGCCTACCGCCGAGTTCACTGCGAGGGGTTAGCGAGGGTCTTCTCGGGTGGCATCGGGCTGCGCTTACAGGTCAGCGCCTGCGGCACCTCTTTGTAGACAATGACGCGAATCTGCACGCCGCGCTCGGCCGCCGCCTTGAGCATGTTGTCGAGGCGGTACTGCTCGTTCTTTGACGGCGGCCGACGCAGGTAGAGCTCGGGGCTCAGCCACCAGTCGAGGATGTAGACGGTGCTCTGGGCCTCTGCATTGGTCAGAACTCGGAACGCAGATGGCAGAACAGCAGCGGTGAGCAGGCGGCAGCCTTACTCTCTAGAGCCTCCGAAACGGCCCAGAAGTACGAGCAGCCATCGACATACCACTTGGCATAGCCGATGGTCTGCGGCGCAAACGACTGGTAGCGGTTGTTGTTGTGCTCCTCCGAGTGCGAGTCGGCACAGTTTGTGCCGTGGGTGTGCGAATGCTCCTCGGGCTTGGAAAAGCCGGACCCGACCTTGCGGAAGATGTTCTGCATTGTTGCGGTTGACAGACTCGACGCTGTCTGGACAGAGACGTCTGAGAAGCAGATGAGCAGACAGACGACAAGATAACCGGGCCGGGCGTGGAAGAAGAGAGGGAAGAAAAAAACGCGCGGCTTTCGGCGAGGGATTCCGTTCGATTATTCCACTCTTTTTATTTTATTTCCACGGAGAGCTGAAAATGGATCTGAAACTTGCCAGTTTGGCTCGCATGCTAATAAGAGCCCGACAGAGGCTTGGCTGGCGTCCGCCAGGGGGAGGGGGAGGGGAGGTAGCCAAGACCGACATAAGCAACGCCAATTGGGTCTAAGGCTGACCCCCCCCTGCTCCGTCAGCTCATGCAGCGAGGGTGTGGCACAACAAAGCCAGATCGAAGGGGGGGTGAAGACGGGGACAAAGGCAGGTAAGCTCAGAAGGAGGGGTGGGCAGTTGGCGGGGCTGGTTTATGCGGATCCCCGAGGCGAAAGCTGTCCTGCATGGTGACAAGTTTCGCTAGAGGGCGGCACGAGCTTCCGATGGGAGAAGCTGAAAGAGTGGGCGGACGGGCGACGGACAGCGGACCGGTGAACGAGTGAGCTGACGCGTGAAAAGACGGGAGGCCAACTAAATGGGTGTGCAAGGGAGCTAGCTGATGGCCAGAATGGTTTTGGTGCGCAGAGCTAGACAGCAGCAGCTTCTAGTGACGTCAGCGGACAAAGTCGAAAGACTCTAGGCAGCGCAGACAAAGACTTGTTATCGGGTATGGCCGAGAGCAGAAGTGCTGGAGTGGTGAAGTGTCAAAGTGCCAAAAGTGTTGACAACCCAGAAAAAAAAAATGACACCTCAACCTCTCGACTCTTGCTCAAGGCAGGTCCCGAGAGAGCAGCTCCTTCCCAACTGAGATCTCTCGGCACGTGAGCTGGACCCAGGGTGCCATTGCCCCTCGGCGCGTTGCGTCATTGGCACTCTGCGGTCGCGCTTTTCCGCCCTTGCCGTGGGGTTTAAGCATTGGATCTATGCTTGCTACAGGGAAGTCCCGTGCGAAGTTGCAGGCTCTTTCAGCAGGGTCCTCCTTAGCGCAAATGCTCAGCCTCGAAACAATATCTTCCCCCCCCATCTCCACACCTGACTTCTGGAGCTTCCACCGTTCTCCGACCACCCAGCCACGCATTGACTGCTCCAGGCCGGCTTTTGCCTCCGCGACTGCATTTTTAGTTTCCCGCCCTGCTTCCGAGGATCTGCGGGGACTTGCGGGGACCGGCGACCGTGTGTCAATTGGGCCTGCAGCGGGAAATTGGAGGACCCCGGCGGCCGCAGACCGTCTCCGGGACCCCGTCTTGCGTTCTTTGCATCCGGGAAGGGAGGACGTCGACGCGAGCGAGACAGCGGCATAACACCTGCCCACACACGCTCGCGCGCACACGCACCATGTCGGCTACCGAGCCATTAGACGGCACGGCAGCGGCGGCGGCACCGAACATCTCCGCCTCCGTCGACCCGACAGCCACGGTACCAGCCTCCTTCGCAGCCGCGGCTGTCGTCAGCACCGCGCTCCATCTCCCACCAGACCAGCCCCAGCTTGCCATTGCCACCTCCTCCTCCGCCCTCCCGCTCCCCTCGGTCCAGCTCTACCGGCCGGCCGACCACGCCCACCTCGTCCTCTACCTCGCCGCCCTGCACGGCTCCTGCATCACCCACGACGGCCTCTCGGGCAGCTTCGCCCCGCCCCTGCACCACGAGAAGCTGCTGGCTTGGTGGAAGGTCCGCCTGGCCGAGTGCACCGTGCTTCTGTGGCTGCGGCCCTACCACGCGGCCAAGCCCACGGGTGCCGACCTCGTCGGCGCTGCCATGCTGCGCCGCCATCCGGCCGAGACCAGCCCCCACGTCGCCACCGTCGAGCTGCTGCTCGTGAGCCCCCACTACCGCGATGCGTCCCTGCACGGCCCCCGCGCTCTGCTCGCCGCCCTCGAGCACCAGGCCCTCCTCGACCGACGCACGCTGCTGGTGTGTTTTGCATATCCTCTTCCTCCCTCCTCTCTCTCTCTACCTTGTAACCGCCTGCTAACGGGCAGACCGCCGAAACCGACGCCGACTCCGCCGCCGTCTTCACCCAACTTGGCTTCGTCGAGGCCGGCCGCATCCCCGGCTTTGTCGTGCTGCCGTCGGGCGAGAGGCGGGACCAGGTGGTGCTCTACAAAGACCTGGCCGCGCCCTTATGACATCTCTCTGGTCATCCGTACCTTTCTCCGTGTCGTGTCACAACCATCAGAAAATAAGGGGCAGCCCTACAATCCCTAATCTCTATACATATATATATATATATATATACGTCACCGGACCCGACTTCAGGGCCATGTTTGTATACTCGTAACCGCACATGTTTCTTTGCTTTTTTGAGTCGACTGAAGTGCTATAACCGTCCTTCCAATAAAATTACATGAGCAGCGCCTTGTGTCCGCTTCAAGGGTATGGCCTGATTCAACGCCGCGCATTAAATGCTGTTTGCTTGTGTGTATATTTTCGCTCCCATCCCGCCTCTCCTTTGTCTGGGTCCGACCTGACGGTTCACTCGTCGTCTTCCACCTCCTCCACCCGCGGCGACTTGTAGCCCTTCGGGCGCTGCACTGGAACCGCGTCCACCTGCGTACTGGTGGCCGTCGTGGTAGCCGTGGCGGGTACCGGCTGGCCCGTGGTGCCGGCAAAGTGTGCAGCTTGGGACACTGTCGAGCCCGCCGACGCAGACTTGGACTTCTTCTTCTTCTTAGGATTCGGCTGGACGCATGTTAGCCAAGATCATTACGAGAGGAGAACAGAGAACAAAAATGAGAAAAAAAAGAGGACTCACGTCGTGCCAAGCCCAAACGGGTCGAAAGCTGTCCATAAACGACACGTCTTCCCACAGGTTGGGGTAGAGCCATAGACCGGGCGGCACCACAAAGTAGGTCAGACAGAAGAGGATGACACGGAAGATGGCCATGAGGAAGAAGAGGCCCAGCAGGCCCAGGAAGCCCCAGCTGAGGTAGTAGACGCCTTGGCGCATGCGCAGCGGCCACAGCGGGTACAGCACCACTGCGAAGATAGCCAGCAGGGCCAGGCCCGCGTACACCTTGCGCATGATCTGCGGACCCTCGTAGAACCAGACGTAGTACATGTCGTCGCCCGCGTCCTGCTGGCGCTCAATGTTGACCGTCCACTGGCCCTTGATGTGCTTGGCCTTCTTGCCGGCGCTGTCGTGGCCGTTGCTGCCCGTCTCGACCTTGGTGACGCGCAGCGCCAGCATCGACATGGGCAGCAGCTTAAAGGCGTTTTCGAGCGACGCGCGGTCCGTGATCACCGGCAGGCCGGGCGTCTTCTTGCGCGCCTTCTCGTACGCCGGCGACTGCAGCGCCCGCAGCGCCCGCTTAACCCGGAACATGTCCTTGCGCTCGCCGTTCAGGATCACCGTGCGCAGCTTGAGCTCCTGGCCGCGCAGAAACTTGGCCATGGCCAGCGCCACCGGGTTCGGCGGGCCGGGCGTGATGGGCTGCTGCGTCTGCTGCGGCGGGTGCGGATGCGCGTGCGCACTCGGCGGCGCCTGCCCTGGCTGGCCTGGCTGGCCTGGCTGACCCGGCTGGCCCTGCGCGCGCTGCTGCGCCATCATCTGCTCGCGCGCCTTCTGCTGGAGGTGTTTGATGAAGTCGGGCACCGTCATGCCGGCGGCTTGTGCGTCCATGGCGAGCTTGCGCTGCATCGCGGCAATCTGTTCGGGCGACGGCATGTTCGGCGGCCTCTGCCCCCCGGGAGCCATTGGCTGCTGCATGGTGTCGATGGCGTGTCGAGCTGTCGAGATGTCGATAGTAAGGCAGCGTCGTTCTCGCCCGCCTGAAGAGAGTGGATGTCGACGCGCGAAGAATGTGCGAAAGGAAAGAAAGGATGTAAGGTTTATTACAGCAGAATAAAGAACTTGTAAAAGAATGTGCGCTTGTGCAGTTTCAGGTCTCACGGACCATTTTCCCCTGTTTTCCCTGTCAAAGAGCAAGCTGTCCAATTCGAGTGTGATGCTTAAAAAATTCCTGGAACGTGTCTTCAACGTGTCAGTGCACCGTCGCTTTGAGCTGTCTGGACCCACCAGGATCGGAATGTGGATAGTCCGATCCGGAGAAACAGCATCCCAACGGTCAGGGTCCCTACCGTGCACGGTACCGTATTGTTTGTATTATATTAATGCAATAATAATACAAATAAGGGCGTTGCTCATACTGGTCTGCCGCCGCCCACTAATGCCGGGTTCGCAAATCACCAATCACTCCCGTAAAGCGCTTGCAGCCACTTATCGGCTGGCGGGCATGTCGAGCTCAGACGCATCCCCCTGCCGGCTGCCCCCTGGCGCAAATCCCGCTGCCGTTTTTTTCCTACGGGACAGGGGCAGTTTGTTTTGAATAGCCTTGGTCAGATGCAACATCGTGTTCAATCACTCTTTTTTTTTTCGCTCTTTCACCGCTGCAGCGTAGCGCAAATACAACATCAACAGTCGCTACCCAACTATTTTCACTTTAGCTGTCGTCATCCAGCGCCCCTCCAATATCCCCCGGGTTGTTTCTCCCTCGTGTTCGTCTACATGGGTCTCTCTAGCTCTCGATATTTTCCTGTTTCTCGTGCTCTCGACGCATAGTATCGCATCCGCCTCCGAGGCTAGCGTGCCCTCCTAAACCTTTTTTCAGCTTCCCAGCCGGGTTGCGTGGCTGGCCGCTGTCTGGTGTGTCGGCTCTGTCTGGTCAAATGGGCGCACCGCGTCGACACCGACTGCTCCGAGGCACGCTAAAAGCGCTTCCCACGCCTACCGGTTGCTTCTCCGCCGCCCGACCGCCTCCTTGGGATTCGGCAGTGCCGTGAAATCGCAGCCTCTATTGCCACTTGATGAGGGCACATGAGCACCAGTCGGGTGGCTGGGCTCGCTGTTGGAATGATTTAGTCCCACGGAGTAGGAGTTGCGGCCACCACCTGGTGGTGGGCTGGCTACAGCCGCTATTTCTCCCATCCATCTACCAGTAGGCCGAGCGAACAGGCGGGATAGCAGCGGTGAGATTGTCGCATGTGTGGTGTCAGACCCGTCAACGGCGTGCTATTCTCATCCATCGCCGCGCGACAGGCCCTCCCGCCAAGGCAGCTGTTTTTCTGCGAGTGGTGCCATGGAGATATAATTAGTTGAGCCCAGGTCAGAGGACCGTTCGCCAGGTTGCACCGCTAAAGAGGGCAGGATAGCACGGGTGCCTGGCATTCATCATTCATCCGCCCTCCCCCCCTCCCCTCGCCGCAGCTCAACCCTGAAGCGTGTCTCCCCCGCGCGCGATGTATCGTTCTGCTTCGCGTACTGTGCGTCCTCATGCAGGTTCGTTCGCTCCCAGCCGATCCCGCCGGCTGTTGCACTCATTGGGACTGGTGGGTGGCCGTGGGTGGCCGTGGGTGGCCGTCACAGAAAGTGGACTGCTCTACGACTGCTCGTGCCCTGTTAGTTCTCGTACTCGTATCGCACTCGTACTCGTACAGCCCCCCGGCTCGGCCTCTCGTCATATGCCCCCTTTTGTCTTATGGTGTGGCATCCTCTCGTCAGGACCAGACAAAGAAAACGCCCTGGGTCTGACAAGCCGTGACAATGAGCCTGCGGTGAGCCAATCCCGCCAGCCAACGAGGTCGCCGTCATGGTATTCTGTGGCAAAGGAAGGGACTGGGTGTGGCGGAGGGGAAAACAAACAAGAGGGATGATCCATGTCGCGATGCGCTCAGGATGCAGCGGCCTCACCCCCCTCTCAAATGGGGGGCGGGACGAAGAGGCACACAGGCGGCCATGACGGCCATCCGCAGGCTCCAAGCCCCCCATTCTCAGGCTCAGTTCTGAGACATGCAGTCGCTGGACGAGAGCGTTTGTCTCACACGACTGGTGGAGACCCTGGCCAAATTTTTTTTTAATCCTGGGTAGCGTAGCGCCATCCGTGACCAGCCACTCGCCTTGCCCCGTTGGCCGCCCCCTCCTGGCATGTGTGAGAACCAATCTATAAGCGCCGACTGGCTCGCACGGCTTTGCTAGCACACGGCCAATCACGATGCGAGGCTCCGCTGCACCATTGGATTTCGATGTGGGAGTTCTTCAGTAGCGAGGGACGGCGCCCACCCCAGCCGGCTGTTTTCTTTTTTCGTCACTCCAAATACTGGCTTAATTGGTCATGTTTGCCGTCTCCGATTTGCCATCTGCCCTTGGGGCTGGGTTTTGGTGTAAAGCTTTTCTTGTATCGCCTTTGTTCCCAGTGTCTCTTACGTGTAATATCTTTATACCCCTGCTTGTACGATGATACCTGCCGCAGCTGTACCGGCCGTACCTGCCGTATCTGCTATAGTGCTTGCTTGTAGTTCGACCAGCTCGAGCAGTCTCGTCAGTCGCAAAGCAGCACTCACTCCCTCGTCGCTTCCGTCCCACATCCATCCCCGCCACATCAGGAAGGAGCACGCCGAGGCGCATGGCGAAAATGGACAGGAGCCATAGCGTCCAAGGAATTATTGGGAAGCCGTCGGCGATCGTCCACCAAGAGGGGAGCGACGTCAGATGTGGCCGACCCGTTGGGCCTCTCTCATTTCCCTGGTTCAGTGTTAACCTACCCGTTTCAACCCAATGCACCAATGCGCCAATACACCAATACACCGAATACGACTACGACGCACGCATGTACCTTTCGTACCTCGTAAGACGTAGCGACTCCATAATACTACTATGTCTGCCGTAGGGTCTCTTTCTTTTTTAAAAGGACCATTCTTCGCTTCTCGTTCGTCCGATCCGACTGCCCAAGATCTGAGGCTTTCCTCCTGGCTGTCTCTCTCTCTATTCTTTCTTTTTTTTTTCCGATTCTGGACTTTCGTTGCTCTTATTTGTTTTATTTCTGCCTCGTCTGGCCCCGGCATGTTGGAGCAAAGTGTTGCTACCTATCGCTTTAAGCCAACATCCTACCTCCAACCGCACATGCATATATTTCTGACAGTCCTTTCCGCTTCTCGTTCGCCTTTTTTTCTCTCTTTTTGTTTATTGAGCATGCCGGCCACCATATCTCGACGCTGATACAACCTTGCTACCATGGCTGGCGATTCATCTTCGTCATGGTTCAGGTCCTTCACCTCGTGCTGCTGTCCATCGTCTCCTCGCTTAGACGGCCGCAATAGGCTGCGACGTGAGTTCCGCAACATGTCACTGCTCACCCGCCTCCCTATGCTGACCAAAACAGGCACCGAGAAGGATGGAGGAGATATCTGGTCGGACGAGCCGACCTTCACGCCACCCCCGTCATTTGCGCCGCGCCCCGTGACTGGCCATGCTCAACCAGTCGGCCAGCAGATGCAGTGGCCATCTCTGGAGCAAGCGCCGCCATATTCTGCCGTTACTGGCGCACCACCTGCCGGTGATGGCAGTGCCAGGCAGGCGATGTCAGGGCCGCACTTTCACTCTCGGTCTCTCACCGGGTCCCGCTCAGCACCCATGGTTGGGCGGAGCAGCATGTCATCCCGTCGTCGGGTCCGCACTCACGGCTCGTCGTCATCGCTGTCCATATTTTCGCTGTCCTCTTCACGCAGGCCACAGATTTCAGCACCGACAAACTTCCGCCACCTGCATTCTGAGTCCTTTGCGTTTCCTCCTGTGCCCCAAGAGCCAGAGCTCCCGCCCATGCCACAGCCGCTGCCACAGGAATCCCATTCTTACCACCCCCTTGAGCTCAGCATATACCGAGAACAAGGCCACATCTCGCCCTTGGCGGACCCTTTCGAGCGGAACTTCGCTGCTGGCGATGCTGCAGCCGGCGACCAAATTACGGTCCCACCACAGGCGCACACGCACGACGGCAGCAGCCGCAGTGCGAGCAGAGTAGGCCATGAGCGGAGTTATTCGACCATGTCATTTCATGTACCGCGACGGCCGCCAGCTCCCGAATGGACGCCGCCGCCAATAGCGAACAGCGCTGCGAGCACCGGGAGTGCCACCTACGCTGGGGATGCCGGAGGCATCGATAGCGACGACCAGATCGTCATGTCCTCTCCCCCGCCACTAAAGCAGCAAGGTCCGCGCATGCGATCGTACTCGTCGCCGGCCGTCGAGACAATGGTCGAGCGGATCGCCAACGCCATGATCGAGATGGAGAGGCTGCAGGCCGAGATTGACACGGTCATTGAGCGGCAGAGCATCTGTATCAGCAGCCGGCCGTCGACGGCTTATGGACAGGGTGAGAAAGACAACGTCCTAGGGAGACCTCCCGTCTTCGGTCTGGATCATACTAATCCTCTGCCAGATTTCGATACAATGACGATACCGGCCATGCCGGCCATGCCGCCAGCAGCGCCGTCATTTGCCGAACGCCTGAGCACCGACCGCCCCAAGACGGCGCCACCACGGAACAGCGCGCCTCTCGACGCCAGCATGAGCCCAAGCTCAGCGACACATGCCGATGTGGCACTGTCACCGCGGGCCATGCCGTCGAGCACAACAACTGTAGCGAAGATGGCGAAATTGTCGCTGCCTGATGGTTCCTCGGTCTCTGTGGCATCGGCAGCGTCAGTCGTGTCAGCAGCGGAAGCTGCGTCCAAGGCCAAGGTAGCGGCAGCAGCACGATCTGGTCCGCGGATCAACGGAAGACTCGTCGACGTGCCGCTGGCGCCTCCTCTGCCACTGGTGTTGCGTCCGCCACTGCGGAAGAAGAAGTCTTTCTCGCGGGTGTCTCGTTGGCTGTTCACCGCAGGAGAGGCTCACGGAGCCCACGAGACACATGGGCAAGCTCACAGCCGTGGCCTGAGTCTGGACTCGGTCACGAACCTGCCACGTCCCGTGACGCAAAAGGAAGGGTTCTACCAGTGTGTCATGCCCCCGGAAGAGGTGGCTGAACGAGCCAGCCTGGACACGGTGTCGACCAACACCCTCTCCACGTGGACAACCAACCGGGACACCTACGAAGGACACCACAATGAGGAGTATGTCACATGTGACGAGGATAATGGGAGAGAGGAAGGGACCCGAGCGGCATTGACGGCCGGTTGGTCCCAAAGAAGCTCGCCGGTCACTACGACGGCGACCACTGTGACGCCTGTGGCGGCAGTGACACCGGCTGCTGGGAAGCCTGCCGCGCTTGGTAGCGGAAAAGGCCCTCGGCCACAGAGCGTCGGCGTGGCCTTTTGATGATGCTTGATTGCATGTCTTGTTATGTTTTTTATGTTTTTTTTTTTTTCTCTCCTTGAAACGGCATTTCTGTGTATATATATCTGTGGGCGGCATTTCCTTTGTTCTCTTGATACCAGGGCTTGATGAGATGTTCTGCGGACGTCTCATGCAGCCTTCCCACAGAGGGTATGAGTAAAATACGGGACCAAAAGAGGTCTTTAAGGCATTTGCTTTGGAGTAGATAATGCATTATGTGACACCAGTAGATCTGATGGGTAATTACAAGAACAGTGAGGCGTTTGTTCCTTTACCTTCCTATAAAGACCTCTAGTGACTTAATCGCACCTGTTTTGAGGTACGTAGTAGCCTCGAGTGCCGGACGAAATGGAGCAGCGAATCCGGCAGATAAGGTAGCATTGGAACAAAAACACCGATGCATATGGCTTGTAAGATGTTTCCCTTCACTTAAGCCAGCTAGTGAGAACTCCAGGAGAAGACGTGTCGGCAAGTGGAAATGGATCGCAGCTGTCATGGTCTGCCGAGTTTAATGAGTGCTGGAACGTCTACGCTCGAGTGCATCCAAGACCTATGCATCGCCCCCCACACACATCCCGCACCCCACTACTCGTGCTGGTGTGTCCTGCAAGGAAAGCCCGCTAGCGCTCTCAATGTACGCCTGGTCTTGCGGGCTGAAGGTGGCCCGCACCTCTGCGGCAGATGCTTGCAGGCGGCAATTTCGCGGCGCAGCGCCTAGCAGTCGAAGCGGCGGTCATAGCCGGTATGCCATGGAATGAGGCTCTTCTTGACGCGTGTGCCGCAGGGCAACAGGTGGACGATGCCTGTGTTGCCCTTGCTGAGCATAGTATGCTGGGAGGTGTTAAAAGACAGGTCGCAGAGGGAGCCATGCAAGGGCAGTACTTCCATACCACGAGATCCGCTATTTCATCCTCAGAGACTTTGACTTCTGTCTGGGTCGTCATGATGGGAGCCAAAGTGGGACAAAGTCTGGCTGAAAACAGCTTCTCTGCCCACCCTCTCAGCCTTAAAATTTGTTCCCAGCTTGGCAGCACGCAGGCTCAGAAAACGCAGTGTGGAAATGTGAACTGCACATGAGACAGACGAAAATGGCAGGCATGAAGCGGCTGTAAGTGGTCGGACGGCCACCACCCAATTATCGCGATATTATATAACTTCACGTGACCGTGCACGGATCCGTGTCCCTATGCGCCCTGTCTTGGAACCTTAGCCGTCCCCTGCGCGCAAAGGGAGCCCAGCAGACCTTTGTACTCTTCGCCATGCAGTGGTTGACGTGAACGGTGACGCTCTCTCGGACACCACAACGCGATCTCCTTTGTGGAACTGTGCTTTTTTTTTCCCCCTTCCCCATCCCACGAGCTCGCCTGTCATGGGTCCTGCGGCTGTGGTGAACGCAGTCCGATCGCTCTTTGACCGCGATCGCTATCGATATCGGCGGCTGTCCGGGACGGCGACAGGAGGCGACGATGCCGGGCGACCGTCCAGTGGTGGGCGTGCGGGCGCGCTCTTGGGCAGCAGCGAGAACGATGACGACGAGCGGAATCCTGACGGCGTGTGGGCGCGCAGCAACCGGTCGCTGCTGAAGCTGTCGGCGGTGCTGGTGTCGGTGGCGATGGTGCTGTACCTGGGGTTGGCCTTTTCGTGCGTCTCTCTCTTCGAGCCGTCTTTTGTCTTTCGTCTTTCGTCTTTCGTCTTTCTCTCTCTCTTCTGACAAGCCCCCTTTTCCAGACGCATCGCCGCTGCACGTGGCCACGGGCGGCCTTGCGACTCACCCGGCGGCGGGTACCAGTGCTACCCGGCGGTGGCGCAGAACTGGGGCCAGTACGCGCCCTTTTTCTCGGTGCCGTCGCCGATCAAGGCAACGGCGGCGGAGGAGGAGAGCAGCGACGACGACAACAACGACAACAACACGTCCTCGGCAGCGCTGCCGCCCCGCTGCCGCTACACGTTTGCGCAGGTGCTGTCGCGCCACGGCGGCCGCGACCCGACGGCCGGCAAGACGGCGGCGTACGGGGCGCTGATTGCGCACATCCAGGAGGCGGTGACGCGCTTTTCAGACGGCCCCGACGGGCCGTTTGCGTTCCTGGCCGACTACCGGTTCGCACTCGGGGCGGACGAGCTGACGCGGTTCGGCGAGCTGCAGATGGTGCACTCGGGCGCGCACTTTTTCCAGCGATACCGTTCGCTCGTGGAGGACTCGTCATCGTCGTCGTCGTCGTCGTCGTCGTCATCGTCATTGTCATCCTCCTCCTTCGTCCCCCCCTTTGTCCGCTCGGCCGGCCAGCACCGCGTGGTCATGTCGGCCGTCAACTGGATCCGGGGCTTCCACCGGGCGTACCTGGACGACCGCAGCAGCCGGGCCCGAGACCGAGACCAAGCCCCAGACGTGGCCGGCACGGCGGACATGGTAATCATCCCCGAGGAGCGCGGCACCAACAACACGCTGAGCTACAACGGGCTGTGCCCGGCGTTTTCGGGGCGGGCGGGCGTGGCGGCGCAGAGCGAGTTTGGGGCGACGTTTCTGCCGGCGATTGCGGCGCGGCTGAACCGGGGCTTGCCGGGGGCGAACATCACGGCGGCGCAGGCCATCTACCTCATGGACCTGTGCCCCTTTGAGACGATTGCGGACGGGGCGCACGGCGGCGGCGACGGACAGCGGCTGTCGCCGTTTTGCCGGCTCTTCTCGGAGGCGGAGTGGCGCGACTACGACTACTACCAGACGCTGGGCAAGTGGTACGGCTATGGTAATGGCAGCGCGCTGGGTGCCACGCAGGGCGCCGGCTACGTCAACGAGCTCGTGGCCCGCCTCACGCGCACGCCCGTGCAGGACCACACGTCGACGAACCGGACGCTGGACGCCGACCCGGCCACCTTTCCGCTCAACGCCACCCTCTACGCCGACTTTAGCCACGACAACGACATGGCCAACATTTACGCTGCGCTCGGGCTGTACAGCGACGGCACGGACACTTTGCTGCAGCCGTCAAACACGACTCGCACCGACCCGGCGGCCATGCGCGGCTACGCCGCCAGCTGGGTGGTGCCGTTTGCCGCGCGGCTCTACGTGGAGAAGATGGTGTGCGACGGCGACGGCGACGGCAACGATGACGACGAAGAGCTCGTGCGCGTGCTGGTCAACGACCGCGTCGTGCCGCTGGCCGGCTGCGGCGCCGACCGCCTCGGCCGCTGCACGCTGAGCCGCTTTGTCGACAGCCTGGCGTTTGCCCGCAGCGGCGGCCGTTGGGACGACTGCTTTGCATAATGGGAGCTGTCCTGCTTTCCGGTTTTTCGTCTTGTAATATTACAAAAATACCAATAATGATCATTTCATGACTATTCACGGCCATCCCGATCCCATTACGACGACCGGAGAGCGTCCGAGACATGCAGACACAACGGGCTGCAGGGCAAGGCAGAATCAGGCATCAGGCTGCCCTCAAGGCTCATGTGCGCCGCAGCTGATCACATGCGAGGCCAAACGGGAAGCCGCTGACCGCCCGTGGAAAAATAACTGAGACATGCATGCAAGGCTCAGCCACTGGCGGTAGCTCTTTGTACTGCGTGCGCTGGTCTCACTGACGAGTACTTCTGCCAGGCCAGCCAACCACGGCGCGATCCAGGGAAGCCGACGTGGGAATGCAACCCTTCCTGGGGGGGATGCAGCATCTTTTTTCCCCCTTTCTTCCACTCTGCAAATCAACAGTGTCTGCCTCGCACTCCTGACAGTGTGGCTTGCAATGTTTATTGTGGCTGATTGATGCCTGAAGGAAGAAAATGTCTCAGTTGAAGCCAGCGGCAGCAGGGGCAGCCGAGCACACAGTGCGGGTGCAAAATATACATACTTTGCGAGAGCATGAAGAACATTACAGAGCGATCGTGCTGATTACGCAGATTACAGAACATTCACTGCCTTTGTCCGAGTTGACCACTCTGTGTCGGCGTGTTTCGCGCCCGGCAGCCTCGCAGACCCCGTCCGGACCCTCTTTTCGCAGCGATGCCGCTAGCAGAGATACGAGTAGTAGTAGTAGTAGTAGTAGTAGTAAGCCGCCCTCGCCGTAAGTCGTAGCCTCGAGCTGTGCCGTCCGGCTTGGCGTGTGTGGCCGCTGTTTTTGGTCTGCCCACCGGACAACTCGACTGCCCTTTTTCGGGGTGGAAACAGCTGCCCAATGATGCCCAAGCCCAGCGACTACTTCCTCTCCGACGAGGAGAACGCCGCCATCTTTGAGCAGCGCATCCGGCCCGCCGAGTTTGGCGACTGGCCGAGCGCTGCGGCGGTGGTATCATCCTCGCCCTCTGGTCAGAGTCGCCGCCCGGTCTGTCTCCTCCTCGCCGGCCAGACGGGCGCTGGCAAGTCCCACACGGCGCCCGCCCTGGCGGCTGCGCTGGCGGCCGTCCCCCTTGTTGACGGTCCGTCGCCATCGTCGCCATCGTCGCCATCGTCGCCATCGCCACCACCCCCCTGCCACCTTGTCGCCGACACCCACAAGGCCTACCACCCGGCCTATGCCGGCCTCGTCGCCGACGCCGCCGCTGGTCGCTGCGCCCCCGGGCTGGCCTCGGCGGCCACGGGCCACGACGCCCGGCGTTGGCTCGCGGCCGCGTGCGGCGTGGCGGCGGCACAGCGGCGGGACGCGCTGGTGGAGTCGGCGAGCCGGTACCCCGAGGACGTGGCCGCCATGGCGGCGACGTTCCGCGGGGCGGGCTATCGCGTGTGCCTGGTGGTGCTGGCGACGGCGGCGGCGCAGTCGCGGCTGGGGCTGCTGGCGCGGTTTCTGGACCGGGCAGAGGTGAGGACGGGTGGTGGTGGCGGTGGTGGCGGTGACGGCGACGACGACGACGACGACCCCCACCTCCGCAAACCCGTCATGGGCCCTCGACTCACCCCGCGTACCATCCACGACGAGAGCTACGCCGGCCTGGCCACGCTGGCCGCGAAGGTGGACGCCGCCGCCGCCGCCGCCGCCGACGACGACGACACCGCGGCGAACCTCTTGGCCGACTCGGTTCTCATCCTGCGCCGCGGCAACGTCATCACCTACACGCGCGACTACGGGGACAGTCGCACCCACAGCCGCACCCACAGCCGCACCCGCTCCCCATCTGGCGTCGCCTGCGCCCTGGCCGCCGAGCGGTGCCGCCAGGGCGTCCTCGCCGAGACCCAGGCCTTTGACGCCGACGTCGCCCGTCTCAGCGCGCAGCATCCCGAGCGCGCCGCCGAGCTGGCGACCCTCGCCGTCGAGTACAAGGAGATGCAGGAGGCAGACGACAGCCCCGACGACAGCTCCGACGACAGCACCCGTCTGGCCGACCTCAAACCCCTCGACCCAGCCGCCCTCGTCGCCCATCTGAGGGCCGACTGGGGTCCCGAGTCGCAGACGTAGCTCAGGCCACTGCCACTGCCACTTCCCATGCATGCAACGCATCTTGTCTTGGTTAGGAGTTGGTTGGGTATTGCTATCTAGAGAGGCATGTTGTTTATTCACGCAATCCATGTTCCAAACACCAGTCACAACAGCCCTCGTAGGGGATATTAAATAATGCAAAGGATATGCAATGCGACGTGCAAGAGGAAAGATGGAAAAGAGGGAAAAGAGGGAAAAGAGACCCAGGGCTCTCAGACACATAGTCAAGTTGATTCATATTGTGTCTGCCGCATTCATAAGCAATGCCGAACAAAAGTATTCCGATGTCAAATTTGATACACAAAAACAAAGGGCAGCTGCCCCAACTAAACAGACGCACTGCCTCCAACGCAGGAGACAAGGTATAAAATAACACGGGAGAAGAGAGGAGTGCTTGCAGAAAGCAGTGAGCAATGTGTTTGGCCAAAAGGGAACAAGGAGCCCAGCTCGGTTCATGGCTGAACCAAAACAGATTCACAGCTCCTTCCTTTCCATTCTCGCAAATGGTCCCCCGTCGTGTCCCCAGACTCCATCCATGGATATCGTCCGCCGTTAGAAAAACCAATTCGTAAAAACAGCGTAGCAAGCACGCCGAGAGACCAAGCCCCATTAACCCGAGAATGTCTCTCTTCCCAAACGTAAGTTTCCGACGTGGCCAGCTGGTCATCCAGGCGCGCTCAGAGGCCACGCGCACGCGCGCGCGCACACATACACACACATACCAGATCGTAGACACCAAATAGATACAAGTTGTTGTCGTCATGCCCAACCAACGCCAGTTCCCGTTTCGAACGTAAGTCAAAGTGAAAGCAAGCAACATGAACATGAATAGAAGAATCACAGAAACGACACGGTATAGGCTCCAAAAGGGCAAGAAAAAAAAAAGAGAAAGAAAACAAGACGGAGAAGAAAAAATAAGAAAAAAATCAAGGTAAAAAAAACAATCAAAGAAAACGTAAAGCGAAAAAACTCCTGACAATGAGATCAGAGGCTGGCGCGGCTCGTCGCCCACGCCAGAAGCCGTGGGGCCTCTATACCCATAATGTTGCATTCTTTAGTGGTCGTCCGTTTGTCTCTCTTTTTTTGCCTCTTTTGGGGTTCAATGCTGGGGTGCGAGTATTTTTGTTTTGTATGTGCTGCTCGCCGGCTTTGCGTCTCATGACGCATGCGATGGAACGCTGCGAGGAGTCACATCGCCACTGCGTCGCCGGATGAGAATTTGCTGCTGTGCTGCCCGGGAGTGGCTCGAGATCAGACGAGCCTTCTTACGCACGGTCGCCAGTCGCGCCTTGATCATACAAATCACTGCTTTGTTAGTGCCTGTCGATACATCACATGAGGGGACGCAAGGCGACATACTGTGCTCCACCGTCATCTGGTCTTCCTTGTTGATGTTGCCGGTGTCATCGCCCCGCGGCGCCTTTTCTTCCTTGGAGGTGGGCGTCGTCCGCCGCCGCGGAGGCTCGTCGTCGGCGTCGAGCACCGCCTCCAGCATGCAGATGGCTGTCATGTATGAGAGTTCGCAGCCCGCCAGATCGTCATTAGAAATCTCGCCAATCGCTGCGGCGCGGCTCATCTCCACCGCACGGTCGTACATGAGCTTCTCGGCACTGACCCCCGGGCTGAGGAAGACGCCCTCCGCATTAGACGCTGCGACACCGCCGCCATCCTCGTCCCGGTAGTGATTGTTCGGGTGGCTAGGATGGTCTTCTGGCAGTTGCTTCTGCGCCTCCACCAGACGCTCGCGCGCAAAGTTTGCCTTTTCCAAGACCTCGTTGAAGCGTGACCGGATCCATTGGACAGCTGCGTTGATCCGGAGGCCGAGAGACGAACCGTGCACCACAGCGAGCTGGTTAACACCGCCGCTTGACGTCTCCCGCGTCTTGCTCTTCCACCACATGCTGGCAATATCCATAGACTTGGCCAACAGAGACAGAGCCTTGACATACAGCACCAGCGCTTCTTCGGACAAGACGACAACAGCGTCGACTGTGAGCTCGTCCTCGTCTTCGCCAGTGATCATCTTGTCTGTGACTGGCAGCCCGCTCAGGTCGTGCTCGGCGGACGGAGCCAGAGGGACCAGCTGCTTGTACTTGACCTCGGCAAAGCCGTAGACGACATCGCTGCGCGTGGCGTAGTCTTCGATCAACTGGGCCACCCGCGCGTCCCCTTCGACCGGGGGACTGCTTCTGCCGCTGTCCCCGCTGCTGTGCCTGCCGTCTGTGATGAGAGACGGCCCGGCAGAAGGCGTGGGGTACGAGGGGTACGGGCTGTAGAGCTGTGGCGGCGACGTGCCCTTCCCAATCAGAGCAGCGGGGTTCTTGACGCCCAAGAGACGGTAGCTGGCGTCGTGAATCGCCCTGGCAATAAACGACGTCGCTGAGTTGGGGCTGGCTGAGAGAGAGCCCGGGCGGTCGCTGCCGTGGTAGGGGCGGGAATGTACGCCTTGGGCTATCTGTGTGCCTCGCGAAGACGTTGGGGCGGCACCCGCAGACGATGTCGGATGTCCCGACTGCGTGGCACGGCGAACCATCATGGCCTGTCCCGTCTTTGGCGATGTCGCGGCACTGCCGTTGCCCTGATACGGAGTGGCCAGCCGGGGGCTTGCGGCCATCTCGTCGGCAAAGGCGTTGACTTCAACGTGCTTCTTCTCCACCAGAACATAGTCCCGCTCAAAGGCGATATCCTGAGCAGCCTTTTCTTGTTCATCGGCGGCGGCGGCGCGGCCTTGGCTGCCCCTCGGCTCTGGGGCTGGGGCTGGGGCTGGGGCTGGGGCTGGGTACTGCTTTATGGAGGCACCAGATAGGCGGTGCTGCTGCTGTCTCCGCTCGTCATACGTGGCGGATCGGTTGGGCACAGAAGTGGATGCTTGGGCTTGCGGCCGGCGGATCCCCAAACCTTCTCCCGTGTCGGCGTGCCTGGGCGAGTAACTCAGGCGCTGACCCGTGAAATCACCACGGCTGGACCGGTCGCGCGGCGACGCAGCTATGCTTCCGGCTGCAGCGGCGGCCAGAGCTGCTTCGCGCTCGCTGTCAGCGGCCCCAACACCGCTTGTCGCCGGGTTGTCGGAGGGGTAACGACGGAACGACGACCGCCGGCCGCTTGCTGCTGCTGCTGTGGCGGCGGAGCTTGGGACCGCAGACGGTACGGGTTCGCTGGGTCTTGACATAGCAGCCGCGGCAGCGCCAGCTGTCCGCAGCTCCTTGGAGGACCGCCGCTCGGGGACGCGCTCCAGAGGCGGCCGCTCCGGCCGCGGCACGTCGTCCTCGACTAGACCGGGAATGGGGCCAGTGACAACACCGTGAATGAAAAAGTTGTCAAAGCTGAGACGCTCTACGGGGTTGCGCTTCAAGAGCGCACGGATGAGGCCCTTCATGTCTGTGCTGACAATGCAGTCGCGGGGGAATTTGATCTGGTCTTCAGCGGCCTCGATTTTGCGGAGCAGTTCGACGTGGTTGCTAGCACGGAATGGTGGACGGCCGCAGACCATCTCGTAGAGCACGGTGCCGACAGACCACAGATCGGCCTTGGCATCGTACCGCTCATAGCGGAGGATCTCGGGGGCCATGTACAGAGGCGAGCCGCAGAGGGTTTCGGCCAGAGTGGTGGAGGGCAGCACGCGAGCAAAGCCAAAGTCGGCCAGCTTCAGCATAGGCAGCGACGGCAGGCCGGCGACAGGGATGAGCGAATCGTGACTCGCTGTCAGTATGGGGCGGGTGCTCTTGTGGGCTTCGCGGTACTCGGGCGACGGCAGGAGGAGTAGGTTCTGGGGCTTGACATCGCGGTGGACAAAGTTGCCCTGCCTCAGAAACTTGAGGGCACTGGCCAGCTGCTTGAGAAAGTGGCGGGTGATAACCTCGTTGAGCCCCGAGTTGGGGGCGCTGGGGTACTTGCGAGCCATGTCGTGGGTGGCCGGGTTGGTGACCAGCTTCTCCCGCTTCTTGATGAACATGGACAGGTCGCCGAGCTCGCAGTATTCCATAACGAGGTTGATGTGGGTGGCGGACTCGACGCAGTCGTGGAGGGCAACAATGTGTGGGTGGCGCAGCGTCTTGAGGATCTTGATCTCGCTGTAGAGGTTCTCCTTCAGCTTCTTGTTCAGCCGGGCGAGCTCGACGGACTTGACCGCAACGGCGGCACCGGAGACCTGGGCAGGAGTCGGTCAGTACAACAGAGGGTACCCTGGTGGAGACAGTAGGCGCGGATCGATGCAGATCGGAGAATTGCCTACCTTGTGCTTGCCAATGAAGACTTGGGCAAAGCTGCCCTTGCCGATTTCACCGCCAATGACAAATTGGCCGACGACTGCATCTTCGGTCAGGCGGTTTCGCCGATGCGAACCTGCCGACGACGACGCCATGGCACGTGGTCGCTATGGAAAAGGTCCCAGAGGGATGAAAGAAGGATGGAAAGTGGTCAGGAAGAGAGGAATGGTCGGGGGCGGGCGGCCCGATGGGCTCAAGTGGCTGAGGAAGCTCGGGGGTGTGTGTCATGTACACTTTTTGGTGTGATTGATAAGGTGATACATAGATAAGATGCCAGAAGCGATTGTGGGCGGTTGTGTAAGAGAGCAGACGAGATGGGGAAAGAGAAGCGTCGATGAAGCGGCGATGCCGGGGTGGTTGTCGGTAATGTAGGAGGAAAAGAAAAGAAGGAAGGAAAAGAGAAGCGTCTAGACGGAAGTAAAAAAAAAAGAGAGAGAAAAAAAAGAAAAAAAAAATAGAAGAAAAAAAGAGAGAGAAGAGAAACGGTAGATGGGAGTCAGCTATGACGGCGAATGAGGCGGCGAGAATCCGATAGGCTAGCAGCAGCTTTGTCCGTTCGTCTGCAGGAGCAACAAGGGACGCAACGCAGGCAGACAACAGCAGGGGAGCGACCAGCTAGGAGTAGGTGCCGCAGGTAGTATGGGCCACGGTGGAGTCTGGTGGAGCTTCAGAGGTGTTGCCTGTGCAGCGGTAGGGGGAGCACGGGTCAGGAGCACAAGAGCAGGTTCATGTATTTGTACAAAGCGGAGGAGATCGGGGGGGAAGAAGGGTGGGAGGACGGACGATGCTCGATGGGGGGGCGGCGCAGAGGTGGACAGGAGCAGAAAAGAGAGAGGACAAGAGACGAGGATCGACAGATGAGGGGATGAAGTAAGATATGACGAGGATGCGGGACGATGATGACGATGGCCAGAGACGCGATTTGTTGGGAATTCCTAGATGGGCAGAAAAGCTGCCTGTTAGTCTGGGATCGCCAGCGAAGTGCAATGATCATTCACGCAGAAAGTACAGCAGGGGGAGGGGCAGAGCGAGAGAGACAGGGAGACAGGGAGACAGAGAGACAGAGGGACAGAGCGGGCAGGACAGGAGGGGGGACGCAACGGGCATGCCGTAACCGGAAGATGTATGGTTGGTGCTATGGTTGGCCAGCTGGATCCGCACGAGTCGGCACAGTGGCAGCAAGGGGTCGAGGACGGGTAACGTACCGTGCGATATGCAGGATCCAGACTGTGTACGAAAGCCGTGTGGGTGGGTGGTGAGGCTGCTTCCAAGCGCAAGTGAATGACTCAGAGCAGGAGGCGGTGGGCGGGTTACGAGGTGATGATAAAGCAGGGTGGGGAGCCGAGAAGAGGGACGAGGTCGCGGGAGACTCGGGACAGGGTCGAGAGAGCAGGAAGAGAGGAGAGAGAGGAGAGTGAAAGAGAGGAGAGAGAAGGAGAGACAGACGGAGCGACGGCGAGAAGAAGATGATAAACTGGTCTACATAGGCGCGTGACGCAAGACAGCAGAGGGCAGCAGGAAGGGCAGGAAGGCGCAGAGCAGGCGGAAGCAGAGGGGGGGGGAAAGAGCGCCGCTCAGATAGCAGATAGCGGACAGGGCGGTCGGGGGGGGGCGAGAAAGACCCGATAATGGGCGGTCGAGGCGCGATAGCGTCTGAGGAAATCTCACACAACAGAAAAGTGGGCCATGAGCAATGCTATCGGGCGATGGCGCACGGCAGTGACGGGATTTGGCAGGGAGCTTTGGGCAGGGGGAAGGGCGCTGGAATCGGAGCCAAGAGCGCTGGCACAGCACGAATACAGCTTAATACAGATAATACGCACGCGTGATGACGCACTAGCAACGGGGCATCCGCTAGCGCTCGAGGGGGGTGCTCGTGACTGAGCAAGCAGGGGCGAAAAACAACAGAGGATAAAGAAAAGAAAGAGGAGAAGAAAGAAGGGGACAAGAAGAAGAAAAAGAGGAGGCAAGGAGGCAAAGCCGGCTAGCAGCAGTACGAGTACGCACGCATGCACGCATGCAGACGAGAGATGCTATTGCCGGCAAAGCCCAGGCCATGGGGCGGGTGCCGGCAGGCGCTGGGCCAAGCTGGTGACCCTCCCGACTGCGGTCACCGTGGCATAGCGCACTGTGTCGTGCTGGTGTCATAATTGTAATTCTTGCAAAAATATGGCTGGACGGGGCGCCCGTGTCGCAGGCCAACCCCAAGCTGGACCTGGCATTGAAGCGCATTGTTGGCGAATGGCTTGCGTGCTCGGGTAAGATAATACCCTTTTGTGCTTGGTCAGATGCAGATACCTCTTTCTGCCCTGCACTCGTGCCTCGTGCCATCACACCCTCCGTACCGATGGTCGTCTTTCTCCTGCTCGTCACACCGATGTTGCCCCAAGCTTTTGTTTCCTGTCCTTGTGCCCCGTCTGGCGCGCGCGCCAGCTGCAGTGGCCGGCGAGCTGCAGCAGCGACGTGGCCGCCGTGTGGCTGCAGACAGGAGGGCAGGCGGGCAGGCGGGCAGGCGGGCAGGCGGGCAGGCGGGCAGGCGGACACAGGCGGACACAGGCTTGGCTGCGGGCAGCACCAATGGCAGCGATCGACGACGTAGAGGACAATAACACACGCATTGTACAAATACGAGTAGGCTACGCGGACACAAATGCGCGCAAGATACGAGTACGAGCTGTGATTGCGACGCACGACAGCTTGCAGGCTCGTACCGTACGAGTACCAGTGCTGTGACGTCCTGGGAGGACCCAGAGACGCCGAAACCGATCCACACCACCTCTTTCCAGAGCGACCGTTCCGTCGTTTTCTTATCTGCCGCCGGCATGACACGAAAGGCGACTTGCTGCTGATACGTAGCAGCAGTAGCCTGTGCCGCAGTCTGCAGATCCACAGGAACCTTCTGGGGTGGGCTTGGATGGCTGCCTGAGGAGGTAGAGGGGAGAGAGGGGAGAGAGAGAGGAGAGAGAGAAAAAAGGAGAAAGGCAGGACACACACAGCTTAACCCCTGTCCCGATGGCCAAGACCGCCCTCCGTAAGACTGGTGTCGACTTATCGACAAGGCAGCCAAGTGGCGGAGAGCGTTGCGATCTGACCAGATCCACGCACACGTTCGAGAGAGAGAGGCGTCGTACGCGAAATGCAGCATGCCCTGGCAGCCAAGCAGGTCCGCTTCTTTTCGTCCTGCGCGGCCAATGGCCGTCGCCCGAGCCCTGCAGCACACCTGCAGACGTCTCAGGGAGGAAAGGATCGCGACACCTCACTGCTGGCGACCACACACATCAGGTGAAAGGAAGGGGGGCAGGCAGGCGGTGCTGGGCCACACCGCCTTTAGGCGGACTATGCACCCAGCTTGCTCGTTTGCTGGTATTATCGTCTTTACGGAGATTTTTTTTCCCATTTATTGCCGTTTTTTTGGTTGGCCGTTTTCTATCTTTCGCTTATTCCCAGCAGCTTTTTCTGCCGTCGTTATTTATTATGGTTAAAAAAAAAAGGCGGAGGAGTGAATGAGGCAAGAGAAAGACAGTGCATCGCCGACCGAGGCGCAACCACACACACACACCCTCCTTACATACACCACTGCATCCTTCCAGGTTCGCGCGCTCACACCCTATTTCTCGCCGGTGCCCCCCCCCTCTTTCCTACAAGTCGCCGGAAATGGCTGATACAAGTGGGCAGGCAGCGCTGACTGGTGACTGGGGCGCCCGCGCGGGAGTGGCCTCACTTTCCCGTTGGCTGCCTATTCTCTGCGCAGGTGTCCATCCCTGAGCGGCAAGCCGAGCACACCTGATCCCCTGCATCTGGCACTGCGTGTCAGAAACGAGTGAGCATCAGTGAGAAGAAAAGATAAAAGGAAAAAGGAAAACGGAAAAAAAAAATAAAAATAAAAAAAAACGAAAAAAACGATAGCGTGCACATCTCCAGGGCAGCCAACAAGGCAAGAGCCTCGGTGTCCAGCATCAGACAATTGTAGAAACTGCCGTTCCATGTCCCGGATGGTATCATATTATTTTTTTTTCTATTCCCCCCCCCCCCCGTCTCCTTTGCATAGAACACGAGAACTGCGCCGACGTTGAGGTTGCCCTCTCCCTCTCTCTCTGCCTGTTTGCCAAACATGTGACTCCTGCACCATGGCATCGCGTGCCATGCGACCTGTCCAGTCAAAAAGGCCGTCATAAAGTCCAGCCAAAGGCCCCCAGTCAGAGGTCCAGCCAAAAATATCCGATCGCGTCCCGACTCCCAGTCTGACTGCAGAGCTCCATTCTGCCAATCGCTGCAGGCAAAGAATAGGGGGGTAGCGGTCCTATTCTTAGCTCTCCTTACGTTTCCCTTCCGTCCTCGGACCAGCCAGCCGGTTCCGTCTCTCTCTCTGTCTGTTCTCCTTGCCGCTAATGGGCCTCGGCCTTGGGAGCGTTGGGCAGCTCCCGGAGGGCCTCGCCGATGGTGGCGAGGGCCTGGCGGATCTGGTCCTCGGTGATGACAAGCGGGGGCGCGAAGCGGATAATGTTGCCGTGGGTGGGCTTGGCCAGCAGGCCCTTGTCCTTGAGCAGGAGGCAGAGGTCCCAGGCGGAGCGGCCGTTGGCCTGGGCCTCGTCGATGACGACGGCGTTGAGCAGGCCCTTGCCGCGGACGGTGTGGACAATGGGGGAGCGGAAGGCGGCGATGCCGTCGCGGAAGAGGCGGCCGAGGCGGTCGGCGTGGGCGACGAGGCCGCCCTCCTCGACGAGCTCGAGGGCGCGGATGGAGACGGCGCAGCCCAGCGGGTTGCCGCCGTAGGTGGAGCCGTGGGTGCCCGGCTCGACGACCAGCATAATGTCGCGCGACGACAGCACGCAGCTGACCGGGTACAGGCCGCCGGAGATGGCCTTGCCCAGCGTGACCATGTCCGGCTTGATGCCGGCCCACTCGCAGCACAGCATGCGCCCCGTGCGGGCGATGCCCGTCTGGATCTCGTCGCAGATCAGCAGCACGTTGTGCTTCTTGCACAGGGCGGCCACGCGCGTCAGGTAGTCGTCGTCGGGCACGACCACGCCGGCCTCGCCCTGGATGGGCTCGACGATAAAGGCGGCCGTCTCGGGCCCGTGGGCCTCGAGAGCCTCCTCCAGGTCGGCGACGTTGTTGTAGCGGATGGGCTTGCCGGTGGACGGCACAATGGCGCCAATGTTGGGCACGTAGGGCCCGTAGTTGTCGCGCGACTCCGGGTCGACGGACAGGGAGATGGCGGCCATGGTGCGGCCGTGGAAGTTGTCGGCGGCGCCAAAGACGAGGGCCTTGCCCTGGGGCACCTTCTTGACCTTGTACGCCCACTTGCGCGCAATCTTGATGGCGGTCTCGACGGCCTCGGCGCCCGTGTTCATGGGCAGCACCATGTCGTAGCCAAAGGTGTTGCGGATCTTCTCGGCCCAGACGGGGAAGACGTCGTTGTGGAAGGCGCGCGAGCTCAGCGTCAGGCGGCCGGCCTGCTCGGTCAGGGCCTTGACCAGCTCGGGGTGGCAGTGGCCCTGGTTGACGGCGCTGTAGGCCGACAAGAAGTCGATGTAGTGCTTGCCCTCGGGGTCCCACACGTCGACGCCTTGCGCACGGGCAAAGACGACGGGCAGGGGGTGGTAGTTGTGGGCGGCATACTGCTCCTCGGCGGCCATGGCGGCCTTGGTCGAGGAGGCATGGAAGTGGGAGGCGGAGGAGGAAGCAGCAGAGCTGCCGTCAGCGTGTGGAGCCATGATTGCGGTGGTCTGTGGTCTGAGCAGTCGTAGACTGCTGGAGAAAGAAGTCAAAACAAGAAGCCAATAGAGCAATTGTGTGCTTTTGGTATAAGTGTTGTGTGGGAGAAGAGTCACGGGTCACGAGACGGTGAAGCCAAAATCATCGACGACGACAGCAGCAGGAAAGAGGGGGAAGCAGTGAGTAGTATAAATAGGCCACTAAGAGGGATGCCACACTAAGCAATGGGAGGCAAAATGACCCAAAAAATAAATCAATAAAACATGGAACAAAAGGACCAGGCCGAAATGGAAGATGCCAGCGACTATCGGCGTCTTTGACAAACAAAAACACAAAAACACCAGAGGCCCGAGATCCCTGATAGCATCTAAACCCCTAAGTGCAAGTACAGGCGAAAAGTAGTGCGAGACGCTGCAGCCACGCCGTGGGCAAGGGCAGGCCAGCTACGACGTCGCTAATGGCCAATGCCGAAGCAAAGCGGCCATTGCTGCCACTGGTGGAGCGGCTGCTGCCAGTGGAGCTGTGGGATGGGCGAGAGATACAAAATACGCTGGATAACGAATTGCGAGCAGAGCGTGACACAGGGTCCTGATCCTGCTTCCTTGTGTAGCCCAGGCTCGCTGCCGCCCGCGCACCGAAGCGCGCGCCGCACCCCCGGAAGGCGGCCTGCGTGCCTGCTCGCTCGCTTCTCCTGGTCCGCCCGCCTCCTGCGCTGACAAGCCCTATCACGGCACGCTGGGCGGCTCTGAAGACCCTAAACAGATGGGGGGGGGGAGGTGGTGGGGACGGCGTGGCAAAATTGGCCAATGACACATCAGTTCGCCCTCCCCCACATATTCGTATACCTCCGTAGACGAGCTGTTTGCGTATTATTACCTGTCCTATCATTCGGTCACGTTTTGGGCGACAGCAGGTTGAGAAACCGCAGCTCAGGGGTGCACATTGTCATACTCTGCATTGCAGCAGGACCGGCAAAAGGCAAAAAAGGCCCAAAAAGCTTGTTTTCCTTTTTCGGCTTGTTTTTGGCATTTTATTTATTATTTATTGTGCGTTTTTTTTGTGTTTTCCTGGTTTTCTTCTATTTTGTCCTTTTTTACAGTTATGAGGTAACGCCTCGGTATTACCTTCTGCTTTTATTTCGCGCGTGGCTTCTTGTTTATCTCTCTCTCTCTGCTTGGCAGCCCCCAAGATGTCGACCAGCGCCGCAGACGAGAGCCGCAAGCGGCACACGGCATCGCCAGCGGAGCGGCCCCCCACGTACGCGGTGGCACCAGATGACGCACCGGTGCACCACGAGGTGCTCGAGTTCCAGCAGTCTGACGTGAGGACGGCGCTGCTGATGCTGCGGTGGGCGAGCGTGCTGGGCGTGCGCACCTTTTTCCAGCCCGACGAGTACTTCCAGGCGCTGGAGCCGGCGTGGACGCTGGTCCACGGGCCGGCAGGCGGCGCGTGGCTCACATGGGTGCGTGTTGTGTGGGAGTGCAGTTTGGGTATTTCATGATCTGACCATCTGCAGGAGTGGCGGTACCAGCTGCGGACGTCGCTGCATCCCGTGCTCTTTGCCGGCGTGTACGCGGTGGCGGAGACGGTCATGGGCTGGATCCACATTGTCGGGCCGCTGCGCGCCCTGGTGCTGACGACGGCGCCGGGCGTGGTGCAGGCGGTGTTTGCGGCCCTCAGCGACTACTATGTGTGGACGCTGGCCGGGCGGCTGTACGGCTACGACAGCAACGCGACGTGGGCGGCGGTGGGTATTTGTTGTTTTGCTCTGCTCTTCTGCTCTGTTCGCGGACGCTGACCTGCCGACCAGCTCTGGCTCTGCGTCGTCAGCCCCTGGGAGTGGTACTGCGGCCCGCGCACCTTCTCCAACGGCATCGAGGCTGCGCTGACGGCCGCCGCCCTGGCCCACTTCCCCTGGCAGGTGTTTGGCGGCGACGGGCTCACGGCCGGACGCCTCGGCGGACTGCTGGCCAAGACCACTCTGCGGCGGCTGCGCGTGGCGCTGCTGCTGGCGGCCACGGCCGTCGTGCTGCGACCGACCAACCTGCTCATCTGGCTGGCGCTGCTGACAGTGGCGGTGACGCGCATGACGTTGGACGGCCCAGCATCGCCGACGACAGCAGCAGCAACAGCAGCAGCTCAGCGGCCCCCGGTGGCCCTGCTCGCACGTCTGGCGGCCGAGGTGGCCGGCTGCGGCTTGCTCGTGCTGGCCGTGTCGGCCGTGTCGGACCGGCTGTACTACGGCGAATGGACGCTGCCGGCGTACACGTTCCTCGACGTCAACCTCCGGCAGGACGTGGCCGTGTTCTACGGACGCAACGACTGGCACTACTACCTGTCGCAGGGCCTGCCGCTGCTCACGACGGTGAGCCTGCCGTTTGCCCTGATGGGCATCTGTGGGGCACCGACGGCGGCGGCGGCGGCGGCGAAGGCGAAGGCGAAGGCGAAGGCGAGCAGCGGTCCAGAAGCGGCGGCGGCCATCCTCACGGCCAACACCCGCAAGGCGCTCGCGTTTGCCGTCATCGCCACGGTGGGCGCGCTGTCGCTCGTGGCGCACAAAGAGGTGCGCTTCGTGTATCCGCTGCTGCCGATTCTGCAGGTGCTGGCGGCGCCGCATGTGGCGTCGTTTTTCACCGAGCCGGACCGCACAGGTTCGGCATCGTCGTCGTCGTCGTCGTCAACGCCCAAGATGAACGCTCCGCCGACGGTGCTGCGCCGCAAGGCCCTGCTGGCGGTGGCGGTGGTGGCCAATGTGGTGGCGGCTGGCTACCTGTCGCTGTTCCACCAGCCGGCGGCGGTGTCGGTGCTGTCGTTTCTGCGGCGCGAATACGAGCGCGTGCACCTCGACTGGGTCGAGCTGCCGGCGGCGGCCGTGCCCGCGTACGACGCCTATCCCGACCCGAGCTGGACGGCGTCGGCGGCCGCCGCCACGGCCAAGCACAGCGACGGCGACGGCGACGAGCTGTTTGCTCTCTTCTTGACGCCATGCCACACGACGCCCTGGCGCTCGCACCTTGTCTACCCGGGGCTGCGCGCGCGCGCCCTCACCTGCGAGCCGCCGCTGGACACGCCGCCGCACTCGGCCGCGCGCGCCGCCTACCTCGACGAGACGGACCGCTTCTACGTCTCGCCGGCCGCCTTTATGGCCACGGAGCTGTGGCCGGTGCTGGAAACGACGACGACCACCACCACCACCACAACAGCAGAGGCAGCCGCAGCAGACACCCCCCGCGGCGGCGAGATCCCCCGGTACATTGTCGGCTTCGAAAACATCGAGGACGTGCTGCAGGCCTTTTTCCGCTCCGACGTCGGTGCCGGCCTCGGCATCACACCCCGGCGCGTGTGGACGGGCTGGAACGGCTTCTTCAACGAGGACCCGCACCGCCGCGGCCCGCTGGTCGTGTGGGACACGGGCGTGTACTCGAATGCCAGCCACCCAGAGGCGCGGTGAGCGTGGGTTGTTGCCAGATTCCTCATATGTAGACTGGGCATTGGGTATATAAACAATACAAGAATTTTTTAGATCGCTATCTTTTCCGTTTTCCCGTTTTCCCGTTTTCCGTTTGTTCCGTTTTCCCCGTTTCCCTTTGCTCCTTCCGTTTTGTCTCATTTGTTCTCTCTCATTTGTTCTTTCCCTATTCTCCCTTTCCCGTTTTCCTCCCTCACAGCATATAGCGGAACTCGGGGTTCAGGTCCTAGAGGTTGTTAGCAAGGGCATATTTTCACCGTGATTACAACAACAACAACAACAACAACAAAACTCACCCCCAGCTCCGTCTTCTCGTAGTCGGTCAGGCCGACGTCGTGGGCGGTCTTGGAGCGGCGGCGGTTCTCGGCGAGCAGGGCGGCAAAGTAGAGGCAGCAGGAGAGGGCGCTGAGGCAGATGAAGCCGATGCAGATGGAGTAGCCGTTCTTGTAGTAGGGGGCGTCTTTGGAGAGGAAGGAGTAGGTGGCAATGATGCCGCCAATGTTGCCAAAGCCGATCTGGAAGGCGATGCCGATGGCGCGGCGGTGGTGGCCGCCGAGGTTCATGCTGAACCAGCAGACGATGACGGGCATGGCGGCGTAGGTGCCGGCGCAGATGAGGAAGAGGGCGGCGTACTCGACGTGGACGCGGTCGTGCACGCAGAGCAGGATGGCGAAGCCGGCGAGGGCGATGCAGATGGGGCCAATGGCAAAGAGGAAGCGGTGGCGGGTGCGGTCGGAAAAGTAGGCGACCACCATGGAGAAGCCAAAGGCCGCCGCCCAGGGGGGCACCGAGTGCAGCTGCGTGCCGATGGTGCTGTAGTGGTAGGTGGAGATGATGGCCGGGCTGAAAAAGGCGTAGCTGTAGGCCGGCACGATGAGGCCAAAGTACATGAAGCCGCCCAGCAGAATCTTGTAGTCGCGCATCACCGTCAGGATATCGCGGAACGTCACCTTGCGCTCGGCCGCGTTGCGGCCCTGGTCAGCCTCCAGCCGCGCCTTGACGTACGCCCGCTCGTCCTCGCGCAGCCACTTTGCCTGCTCGGGGAACGACGGGAAGGTGAAGAGGAAGGCGACGCAGATGAAAAAGGACACGGTGCCCTCGATGATAAAGATCCACCGCCAGCCGTTGTAGTTGCGCATGCCATCCACTGTCGATTAGCGGGGGGGGAGAGACAAGAGGAAGAGGGGAGGGGAGGGGAGAGAAGAGGAAAAGAGAAGAGAGGATGGGAGGGGAGGGGAGAGAAGAGAAGAAGAGAAGGGAGGGGAGAGAAGAGAAGAAGAGAAGAGAGGAGAGGAGGGGAGAGGACTCACTCTTGCCAATGGCCGAGGCCAGCAGCCCGCCAAAGGCGCCCGCCAGCGACGTCGACGAGAAGAAGAACGAGTAGCGGCGCTGGGCGTCTTCGCGGCGGTACCACATGCCCAGCAGGTAGAAGCAGCCCGGAAACATGCCGCACTCAAAGACGCCCAGGAAGAAGCGCGTCACCAGGATGCCGGCGTAGTTCTGCGTGAGGCCCTGGAACACGGTCACGGCCGCAAACAGCATGCCGCAGCCGCTGAGCCACACGCGCGGCGAGAAGCGCTTGAGCAGAATGTTGGACGCAATCTCGAAAAAGATGTACGGCACAAAGAAGATGGTCAGCGCCGTGTTGTACTTGACGCCCGTCAGCCCCAGGTCCGTCGCCAGCCCGAAGCTGCGCGCGTTGGCAATGTTGATGCGGTCCAGAAACGCCACCAGGTACAGCAGCGCCAGGAACGGCACCACGTGCAGGTCGATGCGCCGCATGATCTGTGCCGCCGTCGTGTGCGCCGGCACCGGCACCGCTGCCAGGTCGCCAAAGCTGCCGTCCGTGCCCATGCCGCCGTCCGACACGCCGCCCAGCTCCGCCGCCGCCAGCACGCCCTCCTCCTTGCCGCTGCCCGTCACGTCGTCATGCTCGGCCAAGCCACGCTCGCCTGCCGGTGTCAGCGAGTCGTCCTCCACCAAACAGCTCAGGAATGTGCAGAAACTCACGCTTTTTTGACAGCATGGCGTCTGTGGTTGTGTTGTAGTTATAATCGTGTAATCGCAATGGCTGCTACAGGTATGCTCCTCGAGATCGAGACGACAGACAGTCCTCTCACGAAGACCCCGCGTTATGACGCTTTATGAAAACAGCTACTGCCAGGGAAATCCAGCAAGAGACGGAACACAAAGGTCACAAAGGTCGGACCAAAGCAAAGCCGGTCGGTGCGGGGAGAGCGTGGGTGAGAAAGGGGGGGGAAGAGAGGGGGAAGGCTAGGCCTCGGGACAGGAAGAGGAAGGAGGTGGTATCCAGGTGTGACAGAAATGCGGAGGAAAGAGGAGAAGAGGCAACAATTAGTACTCCGTACTCGTAGGCGAGACAAAAACAAGATGAGCACGTCCGAGGCAGGGATGGGATTGCCTACGCCCTGGCTCTGGGATGGGACGTCGGAGGCGGGCGACTGCTGGTTGGTCTGCCGTTAGCTGCAGATGGGGAAGCCGAGGAAGGGCAAAGGGAGATCGACAAGAGAGGAGGATGCTCCCAGGATGACGACAAGTACAGGTAAGACGGGACACGGCACAACTCTAGGAGGTGCCAGTTCTCACAGATCGTTTATATTATATCTTCTCTCTCACGATGTTGGTTTCTCTCATCACTGACTCATAGCCATCTTGCCCCATTTCCGTCATTTCTCTGTTTTTTTTCCTGTTTTTTTTTTCTCTTTTTTTTTTTTGTAAGCCAATATCCCTCTCCTCCAAATTTTCTCTCCTTGGCCACCGACAATTTTTCCTCTTTGCCTCTTCTTCCCTGTCTGATACAACGTGTGCAGGCCCCCTGGTGCTCGTCGTCTTAACCTTGGTCCCCCACAAATGCGGAGACGCGGCTGCTAGACTAACGCTGAGAAATCCTAGCAGCAGCGCGCTACGGTCGTAATTGGCCGACGCCGCCGATGCTCATCACACCAATAACGGCGCTCTGACTGGTCCGACAGCGGTCGTCAGCACTCTCCCAGTGCCCCCTCTCAGCGCCTCCTCTCAGCGCCCTTTCAGCGCTCTCCAGGGTCGCATTCCAGCGCGCTCTATGTACAGGCGTCGACAGCGGGCAGCGGGCGAGTCAGCGCCTCCACCGCTGCTGTTCGTTGCCCTCTTCGGAGTTTGCGACCAGAGGTCCGATCCACGTCCGATGCTATTTTTTTTGGCCTCTCCGTTTTTTTTCGCCCCAGGAATCTGGACCCGGGTTCCGGTTTCGCTTTTGGTCCAGCGAGCGTGCCATTGAACTCGCCTGCCCAGCCGGCTGTCTGTCAGAAAGCGGACAAGAAAGAAATGCGGTGTAACTGCGAATGCGGTGTAGGCGTAATTTAAACCCGGACAAGTGCAACTGTCCACGGACTGGTGCAATCGTCCCCGGACGACGATTTCATCTCGTTATCCGTCATGCCGTCTCGTCTTGGGACCCCCCTTCCCCCCTATCTCGCGGCTGTGACTCAGCTTGGCGTTCCTGGCCGCCCGTTCCTGGCCGCCTCCTCCTCCTCGGCTCGCTCCAGGCACGTCCCGACCGCCAGGCAGAGGGAAGCACGCAGTCTTGGCGATCTAAAAAACTGCCCGGACAAGCTTTTGTGGCTGCAGCTGAGTCATAGGAAACCGCACCGCAAAGCGTAAAAAATACTTTCTATGCATTTCTTCTAATTACTATTTGTAAGATACTCTCCAGCCGCGCCGCTGCTCGCAAGAGAGATGGATGATGTAAATGATTAGCCAGCGGGATATGATGGCATGATGGTAATGACTTGTTTGCAGATGCTCCGCCCATTCGCTCCATTGCATAAAAGAAGAAGAAAAAAAGCAAATAGCAATGAGGCCGCCTGCCTCCTCGAGCGCAGCACCACCCTCATGGGTTCGACGCCGGCAGCTCGGCCGCGCCGGCGTGCGTTGCCGGCAGCTCTGCAATGACCTGCTGCTGGACAGAGGGCAGTTCGTAGGTGTAGCTGCTCTTCTGGTCGACGCCCTTGACCTGGGCGGCGAGGTCTGCGGGCACGGGCGTGCCGGTGCTCGAGACGTATCCGGGGGGGCCGGGGCTGCCGGGGCTGCCGGGCAGGTAGGTAGTGGAGGTGGCGGTGGTGGTGCTGGGGGGGACGGCAGCGGCAGGGCCGGGGGACGACGACGACGTGGCGACAGGTGCGTAGCCGCCCGGACCGGAGCCGGCGCCGGCAGCGCCGGCAGCAGCGGCAGCAGCAGCGTCGGCCTTGCGGCGGCGGCGGGCACACAGGAAGAACAGGGCGACAATGGCAATGACAATGGGCACGCCGACGCCGACGCCGACACCGATGCCGGCCTTGGCGCCGCTGCTGAGGCCCTTGCTGCCCGAGGGCGTCGAGGTGGACGTGGGCGTGGTGGCGGCCGTGGGCGCCGACGTGGTGGCAGCCGCCGTGGACGAGGCACCGCCTGACGACGACGTCGTGGCCGCGTACTCGATAAAGACGCCAAAGGCGTTGAAGCCCTGCTGGTCGACGGTGGTGATGGTCACGTAGCCCTTGCCCTCGATGCTCTCCGTATACACCAGCGTCGCCGAGGAGGCCATGTGCGAGCTGCAGACGTCGGTGCTGAACCACGGATAGACATAGCCGGTCTGGCAGCCGTAGCCGCTGGGTTGTCAATCTTGGGACTTTGTGGCTTTGTTCTGCTCCTGCTCTCTTTTTTTCTTGCTCTCTTTCTCACCTCGGACAGCACAAGGCCTGCGTCTGCACATCGCCCATGGCGTCGACCACGGCGCTCTTGCATGCCTCCTCGTAGCCGTAGGGGCACACGCCCGGCGAGTAGTACGAGGTGGTGCTGGCGTTCCAGCCAGACGGCATGCAGTCCGACGTGCTGGTGTCGGGGCCGGCGTGGAAGAAGGCGCACGAGTAGGGGTCGACCGTCGTCGTGCCATCGTAGGAGCACGACGCGTTGAAGTAGTAGTAGTCCGTCGTGCAGTACGCCGACGGCGTAAAGGTGGTCGTCAAAGCCACCGCCATGTTGGCTGCAGACCGCGTGTCCCGGGTCAAGGTCCCTTGGCTCTGGCTCGGATGGTTTTCCTCCAGGAAAGATGCACCGGAGAGAGACGCTCGTCTGGACAGCACAAGACCAGTTGCTGGCCGGCCGCCCTTATTTAAGAGCGGCCTCTTCCCTCTTTCCCTACTCTGGACACGCTACCCAGGAAACCACAATCCCACACCCCCGACGCCATTCTGTGCCGGGCAAGACTCCTGTCCATTGCCTGCCGACTTGCCGAGGTCGCCAGCTAGCCAGACAGTGCTCGTGTGCTCGTTGGACAACACCACAACGCTCTCATTCCCGCCTAGGCTGTCGGAGATGATGTGCGGCTGAGACTCGGGGGCTAGGGAGTCCGAATAAAGCATTCCATGCTATCGCTATCAATCGTACTATGCGGTCGCCCAGCCATATAAGGCTGAAAGGGGGGGGACGGCCAGGACCTCACCCCTCCTTTCCCCAAGAAGACATCACGCCCGTGAACTAGCCTTTCGACGGCGGAAGCCAGGGGCTGTGCTTCTTCTGCATGCAGTGCATGCTCTGGGGCTTGCCCAGATGTTCAGACGAAGGCCGGAGAATGCTGCGGACATGTGAACCACCAGCACACGAAAAGTGGTCCGGAAGGATTTTTTTGTCTCGCACTAATACCTGTAGTCCATGCCAAAGCGTCGCTAAACTAAAGCAGGCCTTGTGGGTCGCAGGCGACCAGAGCTCGGACAGCAAGGGGTCCCAGAGCGGCGGGCGAGCGGTTTGGACCAACCACGGGGGAGTCGTAGGCGGTTGTTGGCAGTCGTTAGCAGTCGTTAGCAGTCATTAGCAGTCGTTAGCGGTCGTTGGCGGTCGTGCGGTCGTTACGAGTATGTGCCGAGGCTTAGCCCTCCTAGGCCGTGGCACTGCTGACTGGCCTCTGCTGAGGACACGGAGACAAGTGCCAGCCTTTCTTCATAGCGTCTGCGGCTGCACCGACAATTCGGCAATCCTGGAAGACCCAGCCCACAGGGGGTGGGCTATATTTGGACGGTAATTCCAGGGATAATACTCGTACACGGTACAAGTACGAGTATTTATGCTCGCAGCTGCTCAGTCTCGCACTTGTCAAGCCTGGCGTTCGTTCGCTTGTCTCCCTGCGTTGTCGATCAAGGGAGCTCCGCCGCCTGGGTGTCTCTGTCGCCGAGGAGCTTGGTTCAGCACGCCCCCAACTTGCCGCCCAGCCATGCCAGGCCGGACACATGTCTGCACCAGAGACCAGAGGCATGCCCACGCCCGCCCTCCAGCGTCCATGCCAGGCCAGAGAGCGGTTGGAGATTCATGGCGGATCGCGCACTAGCATTTTTTGGTCCAGAGATCCTCCTTCTGTGGGGATGGGCCGGCCATACCGATCCCGTTGTAAGATACAAATAAGGTCCAACGGCTTTTTACAGGAGCAGCCGAAGCCAGCGTCTCTGCTTTCCCTGGGAATTGGCGAATAAGCATCTTGTAGTCGGGATCGTGACAAGATGCATACAAATGCTTGGCCAGAAGCTGAAGGGTTTCCACCCTGAAGGATGCCAAGGACCCATTCGTGTGCGCGTGATGGCACTGCAATTTGGGGGCGAAGACCTTCATTTAGGGAGAGGGGCTGAGGGCAGGTCAGACGGCAACGCCCGCCCACCGCTGTTCTCAGCAGACGAAAGAACAGACGAACATCAAGGACCAAGGATATGATGCACCGACTTCAGCGGTGAGCAAATGCATAAAAGACTGCAGTGGCCAAAAAAAGAGACCAAACAAGACTAAAAAGACCAAAAGACTCCCCAAAAGACATCAAACAGGACGGCTCCTCCCCAACAATGGGTATGATAAATCTTACATTTCAGACGCTCTCTTCAGGCTCAACAAATTCATAATAATAGTAAATAGTGGCTAGGCAGTGACGGTTCGACTGTTCTCACAGCGAGCCGCTAGGGCACATTAACAAGGGAATCGGGGAATCTTGAGAGAAGGGGGGGGGGGGGGAGGAAGGGATTCCACGTCTTAGGCACCCCCTCCCTCCCTCCCTCACTTTCATGGCGCCTGCGACAGCCGCGACGGGCCGGTGGCGAGTGAAAGGGGTAGCGGAGACGGCGGAGACGGTGTCGTTGTCGTTGTCGTCGTTGTCGCCGCCGCCGCCGGCTGTCCGCCGCCATTGCCGTCTGCGGGCGACTGCGCGGCCGACCGGAGCACGGGCGATTGCGTGGCAGGCCTGCTAGGCATAGCGGATGTTGTCGTCGCCTCTGCGGCGTCCGCTGAGGTTCCCACCACCATTCCCATCCCCGCTGGCGCCGACCCATAGGCCGAGCCGCCGCCGCCGCCGCCGCCCGGCAGCTCAGCCGCCGGCCATACCTGGTTGGCGGGCATCTCATACGCGCCGGGAGGCGGTGAGCCTGCAGGCACGTACTGGTATTTGTATTCGTTGTCAGCACCCGTGGGCAGCTGAGGGATGGACCCCATGGGCCCCATGGGTCCCATCGACGACCCCGGCTCTTGCTCCCGCTGCTGCTGCTGCCGCTGCCGCCGCCGGCTCAGCCAAAAGGCGCCAAAGATCGCGGCGGCAACAATGGGCACGCCGAGACCGACGCCGACGCCGACGCCAGCCTTGCCGCCCGAGCTGAGGCCGCCGCCGCTGCTGCCGCCGTTGGTGGGCGTGCTGGTGGCAGTGGAGCCCGTGACCGTGGCCCCGGCCGTCGCCGAACTGGACCCCGACGTCGAGGTTGTCGCCGCCGCCGTGGCCGTGGCCTCGGTGTCGGTCGACTCGAACACGATGCGCACGCCGTAGGCGTTGAAGCCCTCGATGCCCAGCGACGTGATCGTGCTCATGCCCTGGCCGGCGACGCTGGTCGTAAAGACAATCGTGGCCGAGGCCTCCATCATCGTGGTGCAAATGTCCGTGGTGAACCAGGGCCAGTTGTTGGCACTTTGGCAGGTGTAGCCGCTGGGGCAGCAGATGGCGCTCGTCACTTTGGCTGTGGCTGTGGCCGTCTCTGTCCGGACCGAACTGCACGCCCTCGTGTAGCCGACGGGGCAGACGCCCGGCGAGTAGATGTCCGTCTCCGAGGGGCCCCAGCCCGACGGCAGGCAGTCCGACGTGCTATCGGCCGGTCCGAGGTGGAGGTAGTAGCATGGCACCAGCAACGAGGAGACCGAAGAAGTGCATGTGACGCCCGCGCCGGTGAGACGCACAAGGTCGATGGTGCAGTACGACGATGGCGTGAAGGTCGTCGTCAGCGGTACGACATTGTAGCTTGTTGAGGTTGTCGTGCTCTCGCTCGCGTCTGTGCCTGTCGATGAGGCCGACTGTGCTGTCGATACCAACGCCAGCAGCAGTAATGCCGCCAGCGGGAACGACGCCATCGGCGGAAGCATGGTTGGTGTGAGCTAAGCTGGTAGGTTGGGAGGTTGGGAGGTTGGGCGCTTGGCTGCTGCCCCCTTTTGTCGTCTGGAAAATGGCAATGTCGGCACCCGGTTGTGCGTGTCGAGGGATCGGGCCGCTGCTGACTCTGCTGATATGGCAGGGTGTTCGCCTGGGAAAAGGCGCTCGGGTTTTTGCTTCTTCTCAACTCGATGGAAATGCGGCCAAACAAGAAAAGAAGCAGGGCGAAATGTCGGAGGGGGGCGCAGACAACAACGCTGTCGCGAAGCCTTGTTAACCGCCCAGCCGGGCGTTTCACCAGAAATGGGTCCGAGCAAGTGAGGGTAGGATTTGCGCAGCCAGCAGAAGGAGCTGAAGGATTCGACAATCTCCTCGTATGTAACCTTCCACCAAAATAGACGTATCACATGGGGTAAGACACCGCTGTCAAGGGTCCCTTATCGACATTGGCAAATAAGCCTTTTTCCGCGTGCACCGGCAGGGAACAAGGCACACTCAACACAAACATGCAGGAACACATCGGATAGTCAAAGAAAAACTCCATTCCAATATACACATCGTGGAAAATGTCCCTAGGGTATCCTTCTTGCGGATACACCGCCCAATATAGAGAAGAGAAAAAAAAATGTGACAAAGAAATCAGGGAAGCGTCATCATGATGAAAATAAATATAACACCGTCGTAGACTATCCCTTTCCAAAAAGAGAAGAAAATATATAAAGAAGCATGTTCCACCCAAAAGAACATGTCCAACTGCGCTGACTCTCTGCCTTACCTCGTCTTTTCAAAAACCGAACCCCAAAAGACCCCAATGCCTCCAAAGTTGCGTTTCCGTGCTTTTGATTTGAAGTTTTGGTGTGCTTTCATCAGCTGTCCCACCAGTGCTGTATAACATGGCAAAATGTGAAAAAAAAAAGAGATAAAAATAGGGAAGAATAGAGAACAGAGAAATAAAGGGGGGGTGAGAAATAGGGGGAAATAACGGGTTGGGAGGGGGAGGGGAAGGGTGGAGGGAAAGAGGAAATGAAAAGAGCCTAAAAAATAGCCCCCAAAAAATCATTGAAACAGGAGACGCCCTCCTACGATGACTTCCTCTCCTCGTCGGCCGCCGCCCGTTTCAGGTCGAGGCTCTTCCCCCGTACTGCCCCGGAGACAAGGCCTATGGCATTTGGCCGCTCGGATGGCGAGGGCGACTTGTTTCGCCGCTGTTCCGCGTTCTCCTTAGCTTCGCGGTACTTGGTCTTTAGCCACCCCGTCAGCTTCCCCTTGTTGGGCTCATCTTTGCTGTCTTTGCTGTCTTTGCTGTCCTTGCTGTCGCCGCTGCTGCCGGCCGTCGTTCTCGAGTCGCGCGAAATGTGCGCCTCTGGCGTCGCCAGCATCGTGTCCGAGGCCCCGCTCGGTCCCGTCGTCGAAATCGCACCCATGCCAGCGGAAGCAGGGCCGCCACTTCCTATTGAGCTGGTGCTGAGCGTGGCGTGTGCGTTAGATCCGACACTCGACGGCTGCTTGGGCGGCGTAGAAGCCAAGCCCAGGTTGCTGGTCGATGACTGCTGACCGGCCGACGCTTGGGGAAACACCTGGTCATCGCGCCGTCTTGATAGACGCCACATGCGCTTCTTGGTCTTTTCTGGCTGTTCGGCATGGTCTGATAACGCCCCCGCTGGAATCTCGTCAATCTGATCTAAATCGGAGCCCTCGTTAAACGAGCTGTGGAGGGATGTTGACGGTGATCTCCTATGCGGCCGGAGCATGACTTCGGTAGGAGCCACGGCGGCCGGGGCACCCGGGGCGCCCGGGGCAGGCGTTGGCGTTGGCGTAGTCATGGTAGATGGCGCCTGTGACACCCGGGGTGTTGAGTTGTTGGCAGCAGCATCCGACACGGGGACAGAGCTCTCTTGCACTGGGTGATCGCGAGCATAGCCTCCGCTCGAGCGGCTTGCCGCAGGCGCCGCTGCCAGCGCCGGTGCCGGTGCCGGTACTGACAAATGTGACATGTGCTCGTCGAATGGATCCGTTGCTCGTTCATGGCCCGGAGAGGCGAGTCCGCCAGAGACAGGTGGCAGCGATGCCGTCGAGCTCTGCGCGCTGGGGTTTGTGCTGCTTGGCATTCTTTTCTTCTTGAGCTTGTTTGGTTGTGGACGCAGCTCGCCATCGTTTGTGGGCGACCGCTGAAAGAGCTGAAACCTTCTCTCCTTTGAGGGCGTGCCGGTAGCCGCTTCCTTTGTTGGCACGACAAGCGGGCTAGCCGATGCAGGCCCCAGCCCCAATCCCACGCCTGGTGTCGGGGACGGCGTGGCGTTCAAGGCGGCCACATCCCGCGCAAACGGATCGGGAGACGACGCGTCTCCCACGGGCGAGGCCACTTCGGCCACAGGTTCGACCGTAGGCGTTGCATGTGACGGAGAGTGGTGCCCGATAGGCGTAAGCGGCGAGACGGGACTGCCTTGCTTTGCAAAGCGCCCTGGCCCGAGACCGGGAGATCGAGCTGGCAGCGTGTTGCTCCGTGACAGGCCGCCACTGGCACTGCTTGTGTTGGTCGGGGTTGTAGCAAGGGCCGGGCTGCTGCTACGCGGGCTGGTAGCATGGCCGACGTGGTGGTGGTGGTGGACGCTGTTGTGGTTGGAGTGACGCGAAGACGTCGAGCGGTTGCGGCGGATTTTGCCGTCGCGAGCGACGCTCTCGGCACCTGCGCTGGCGTTGGATGCGGTTCGGCTCACACCCACTGCGCCGACATGGTCCAAGCCCGGTCGGGGTGTGACAGGCGGCGTGCCTCGCTGAACTTCCTGGACCGTCTTCTCGTCGGCAGCCGTGCCTTGCATGCCGATCAAAAAGTGATCCTGGTTCTCGATGAGGAAGATGAGGATCATCTGGTTTAAGCGGTACTCTTCGGGGGACATGGCGTGGTGGGGATGCGACAGGATGCCCGGCTGGAAGATGGCAGCCAAGTTTTGTGAGTTCATGCGGTTCACATCCGACTTGGCCGCGAAGACGGCAAGCAGATCGAGAATGTAGAGCAGCAGCTGGCGGTTGAGCGGTGGCAGCTCGGTGATGAGGCGCTGATATTGGCCGATGGCGGCGTCCAGGTCGAAGCCGTTGATGAAATGCGCACCATCCGTGTCGTTGCCGGTGAGCTGGACACCGTCGCGCAGGGGCTCGCGGAAGGGATGGTAGAAATCGAGCGGCACGACGGGCTCCGGCAGGTCGTTGAGGTAGCGGCGCAGAACGTTGGCAGCATCGTGGACAGTGTAGCCGTTCCACGACAGGCCCTTGCCGTAGCGGTCGGGCGAGTCGAAGGCGATTTTGAGCTCCTTGATTCTCTTCTCGGAGCCGCTGAGGCGGAAGATGCCCTCGACGCCGGTGGCTGCACAGTCGGTCAGTACGGGGGAAGCAGGCATAGATAGGCATAGACATAGGCATAGGCAGAAGAAAACTGCAGGACAGACTAGGCTCACCTTTCTCCTTGAGGAAAACGCCACACTTGGCAACAACGATGGGGACATAGCCGTAGATGTAGCTCTTGCCGTTCTCGTCGATTAGCGAAATGGCAACGTTGGCGTATTTTATGCTTTCGCGCAGAGGTACACCAAATATGCCTGGCGGTCGTTGTTCTGCGACACAGGACGTCAGTTGTCTGTTTCTTCCCGCCGGCTACTTCTGATCTTCAGTGACAGGGACGCCGTGCGACTTTTCCAGCCTTGTGACTCCTCCCGTTCGGTAGGACAGACCAGTGCCGGGTGCGACCCGGGGCGCTGTTTCGCGCACCAGGCCGACGGGCGAGCCATCATGCAGCGGGAAGCCGTCTGGGATGCATGCGAGAGATCAGAGAAGGGGGGGTTGGAGGGGAGGCTATAATTACCTGGTGCATCGTGGTTTCTTGACTGGAGCTTGAAGCCCTTCCACCACGACTTGAGATCACGCTTGCTTGGCGGAGAGGCATTGCTGACGCCGCCGGCGGGCGTAGCTGGCGGCGGAAGAGGAGACTTGGGGTGGCGGAGGGGATTCGGGATGGCGGCCTGCGACGGGGTGGTCGGCACAGGAAGCTGTGATGTTCTTGACGGCGTCTGCGGCTGCTGCTGAAGCTGGTGAGGTAGCTGCTGCTGTTGAAAGAGCTGTAGTTGTCGTTGCTGCTGCTGCTGCTGGTACAGCTGCTGTTGTTGGATCTGCTGGTGGTGCAGCAGCTGCTGTTGCTGTTGCTGAATGAACTGCTCCTGGGTCTGGATCGGAGATGGTTCTTGCTGTGACTGTGGCTGCGGCTGCGGCTGCGGTTGCGACTGCGTCTGCGTCTGTATATGCTCCGCTGCTGGCGGCGCCAGCGGGGGATTTGGCGGAGGAGCGGCAGTGGTCATTGTGGCCGCGAAGAGGGCAAGGTTCCCGTAGAGGTGTCCGCAGTGACGGCGATCGCGGGAAAGCCGTCTGAGGGAGGGGGGAGGAACAAAGAGAGAGCAGGGTCGTGCTCCAAAGCGTCGTCCCGAAGAGCAAGTACAGTATAGATGTCAAGTGTTTCGCATGGGGAGGTGAGGACGGGGGTTGTCGGGCACGAGAGAGCGTCTCCTCTGCGTCTCCTCTTCTTGTTCACACAGTCGCAAGCGCTTGGGTCACATGCGTAGCGCAGAGAGCCTATGGGGATCGCAGTCGTCGATAGATCGCGCAGGATGGAATGTGGGCAATGTGGGCGACGAGTGCTGCTGTGGCCGCGTCTGGCGTCGAGGCGGGAGAATGGCAGAGCGCGCGCGACAACAGGAGGCGCCGACTGGTAGCGAGCAGGGGCGGGCAGGGGCGGGCAGGGGAGTAGGCGCGTAGCTGAGACGGCGGGCGCAGAAGCGCGGGTAAAATCGTGGACAAAGTCGCGAGCAGGGTCGCAAGGCGGACGGACGAGGCGAAATGAGCAGAATGAAGCAAGTGAGAGCGAGGATTGGCCGTCGAAAAAAGTCGAGTGAGTCGAGAAAGAAGGAGCTATTACAGGCTGGGCTGCAGTGCTTGCTATGAGTAGCGTCTTAGGGAAGGAGGGGGGGCACGTTTCGCGACAAACTCCGTATTATGTGAGGAAGAAGGGCTTCTGTCGCCAGAAACGGGGGGGGGGGAGAGAGAACCAGCTGACAGGTGCTGATTGGGTAGTGGCTTGGGCAGTGGCTCAGGCGCTGGGTGTGGTCCCTCAGAACAGGTTTAGTGCGGAGCCCAAGAGGCAGAGGGACCTCGCTTCAGGGAGCTGCCAGAAGGGGTGTCAGAAGGGTAATAGCAGGAACCAGAACCAGAACACACACACACACACACACACACACATACACGCACACACAACAACACACACAAGCGTTGCTGTTGCCCCCGTTGAATTAGCGTGTTGGCAGGGGGGCAGCATACGTTAGGGCCTGTAGTAGCGGTGTACTATTTGTACAAAAGTGTATCCGGTGCTGTCAGATGCCATTCGATTTTTTTTCTCCCGCCTTTTTACACGGTACGCTTCCCTGGTCCTCCGACGCTTTTTACGCTTTTTGCTCTTTTTTTAATTCGCTTTGTTCTCATGGTCGGCTCCTTGTTTTCGGCTGCCACCCCAAACAAAGCATTTTATTTTTAAATTTCCCCTGCTTTTGCTACCTTTGGGTAAATACGGACCCACAAAGAACACGACGCCAAGACTAGGATTGGCCCCTGAAGCTGGAGCTGCTGCCCTTTTTCTTCTGCTTCGCTTCTCTCCCTGAGTCACTCGTGCAAGGCTTGCATCCGCCTCTGCTCTAGCCGACGATCCGTCGCTTCCGATGACCCCAGACGCCGGAACGAAAGAAATAAAGAAAAAAAAAAGCGATTGCTTGCCGATCCCAGGTCGCTTATCGCGGACACGACGTGCAAATAGAGTCATGTCTTTGTCAGGCGCATGCGTCGTGCACGGCAGCCCGGCGGGCTTAGCCACGTCAGACGCTGGCGACAGAGAAGACAGCCTATGCCGTTCCGCGTATACCGTATTTGTATCTCTTATGTATGGACGGCGGACAGCCTCGAGCGCCTGCTATGGATCTGCAAATCTGGATCGAAGCAGTGCCACGCCACGCTGCTGCTGACCATGCATGACTTCGGCGTCGATGGTGGAGGGTGGACATGGACATGTCCTGGACATGTCCTCGGAAGAAGCAGCGCTTCCTGCCTGTGCCGCCTCTCGACAGGTAGCTCGTATTACGAGTAAGCATGGCGGCCGTCGGTACGACTGCAGGCGCCCTTGAGACAAGTCTGGGGAACGTGTTAGCCCGCCCAGGCTAGCCGCAGGCAGAAAGGACCAAAAAAAATAGATAGGCACAGGATTTCTGTTTCCATATTTAGCCCCGCCGGACCCCAACCAGATGGCTAAGCAACGGCTCCATGCCGGGATCGCTCAGGCTTGAAACCTTGTTCTCTCTAGGGTTGTGTTGTGCCTTGTGCACGCCTCTCTGCTCCTGGGTTTCTTTTTTGGCACCTGTTTATTTCAACGTCGATGGAGCGGAGCTCGGATTCGCTTTCCGTGGCGTTCGTTCTGGGCGCAGCCGTTCTTTTCGGCCGAGACAGGGTTCACGGTACTTATTTGCAGTTGTATTTGCATTTGTACAAAATACATGTGTGGTCGCGCTGATGGGTGGCGGATGGCAAGGGCCGTCGTCATGACAGCTTTCCGCCTACCAGTGACAGCCTGCCTAGCCTCGCAGCTCTATTTGGGCTCTTATGTAAGATGTCAGCAGTCATGACAGATGGTGCGCGCGCCGCCCGGTTCTGGCGACAGGCTGTCGTAGCCCGTCTCTCGAGGTCACAGGACCTCAGCTATCGACGGTCCTCCCCCCCTCTCCCTCCCGAAGGTCCGCCGGCATCGCTCGGGTAGCTATTTTCGATGATCGTCCGCCTCATCCGGACCTTTTCCTGTCTGGTCGTCTTTGCCAGGTGCGCGTTTGCCGCGAACACGTTGTTGCTCTCTGGCATTGCTAATGGGAATGCAAAATTGGATGGGTTATTACTGCGCCTCTTCCATTGCGAAAGGCGGATCTCTGATTCGCCACTTCAGCTGGCGAGAATGCTACAAATATCTTGACGCCTCGTCACCAGCGAACAAATGAATTGGGAATTTTTGGCTGTTTCATGTGACCCGTCATTTCTGCAGAAGAATGAACTGTTACGTATTGTCTGCGTGTTACGTATTGTCCGCAGTTGGCCTGGTCTTTACGAGGCTTCGCAACGGTTTCGATCTAGGCTCCAGGGTTGTATCTCCAGGATATCTGGGTCATTGCAACAGTAGGTTTTTTTTCGTCAGCTGGCGGGGCTGGACACGAACTCGGGTGTGAAAGAGACGTATTTGTAGCAGTGACATCGGCTGTGTCTCGAGCGTTCCCAGGTAGCTGAGGAACGACCGGGACCGCTTGACCAGAGCTAACATGCCATCCTTGCTTACAGCCGCTCAATGTCTTCTCGATTCGATCAGACCCCCTTGAAATACCAAAAGTTTGATGTTGGCCCTGACTGATGGCATGAAGTTCGTCCATGACGATTCCTTTTTTCTTTTCTTTTTCCGCTCGTTCCACCTCTCATCTAGACAGCATAGCCATTGAAGTTCCGTCGTTCGAGCACAGCTTGTCGGCCACAAAAATCGAATGTCAAAGTGTAGCACAGAACGTTCATGTTGAACTTGTACAATTTCATCAGAGAGGGGAATAAATGTATAAAAGAGGCACAACGAGGCGTCCACGCCGAATCAGGCGTGAATTGTGTTTTGCACTTGGCATGAGTGAGTATCTTACAACACCAGCGGCCCATGGAAATTCATGGATTAGGCGACGATGAAATGCTTGGCATGACAGCGTGAGTATGAATGGCCCTCTGGCTCGCACAAACGTCTCTCTTTGAATGACAACACACGTCAGCATGATTTCTCCCATATTACTACAGCATTGGGCAGCTGTCTGCCCGACTCAGTTAGGAAATGTATTGGACAGCCGCATGAGAGCCCGATCCACCTCCTTCTTGGGATGAGCCTCTGCGACAATGAAGTGACAAGCCGTGCTTTTTTTTTTCTTTTTTTTTTTCTTTTTTGAGAGAGAGAGCAACTCTTTCTGTAACTGCGGCCTCGTCCGCATCTTACCATGTATACAAAACCAGCTGCGCCTGATTGGTCGGTTCTACTGACTAATATTTCAAAGAGCTTTGGAATGGGAAAAGTGGGCCAGGCCGAGCAATCCATCCCATCGACGTAAGGATTTTCCGGAAACCCCCCAAAGAAACGCACGCGGCTGCGGGCAGGATTTCCACCTCCTCTGTACACAGCGACCACCTCTCATCTGAACCGCCCCGGACAGCTTCCCACAGCCACAACCAGCCATGGACAAGTATGCTATACCTCTTCCTTCTCCAATAGAACGATACGAAAGCAGCAGCTAACCCCTCCCCCGCAGCCTCACCGCCGCCGAGACCCGCGAGCTGGAGCAGCGCCTCCAGAAGCGCCAGGTCAAGGAGTTTATCGGGGTGCGTCTTTTCCTGTGTCTTGTATTTTCCTATGTCTTGTGCTTTGTGTTTGGAATCTGCCTTCCTCGTCTGGCGCCCTGCTGACCGTCCCCCCCCCTCCCCCCCAGCTCTTTAGCAACCTCGTCGACAACTGCTTCACGGCGTGCATCGATGACTTCACGTCCAAGACGCTGTCGACGCGCGAGAACAGCTGCATCTCGCGGTGCGTGCAGAAGACGCTGGCATCGCAGCAGCGGCTGTCGGAGCGGTTCCAGGAGCACAACGCCGAGATGAACCAGCAGCAGCAGCAGCAGCAGCGGTAAACGGCCAGCCGAAACGACTCGAGCAAAAAGAAGGGAAAAAAAAAAAACACCAAAAAATAGAGGCACCCTGAAGGCATTCCGGAGGCACCCCGCACAAACCAGCTGCTGGACGCTGTACTATAATATATAGAGAGCAATGGGAGGGAGGAATAGGAGGAACAAAAAAAAAGGAAAGACAATCCCATGACAAGAGCTGGAAAAATTCACATATATATATAACGGCTCTGGGGCTATATCAGGTTGACGGGGGAGATTGACGGCCACAGGAGGCGCGTGGTCTCCTCCCTCCCCTCCCTCCCCAAGACGTAGGAACAATCGCACACTCCATTTTTCATATCTCGCTGGTGACATGATCCGAATTGCATTGCACTTTTGTCCAACTATCAAAACAGAACCCCTCGAAAACTTGAAAACTCGAAAACTTGACCCTGTCTATTCGTACTCTCTCACACACACACACACTCTCTCTCTCTCACATACATACACACACTCTCTCCCCCTCTCCTCCTACTCCTCATCTTCGCTCAGAATCGTCCGCACCGCGTCCATGAGCGAAAACACCTTTTCTTCGAGCCGGTTCTCGGCCAGGCCGCCGGCGCGGCGCTGCTGCGGCTCCATGGTGCGCCACTCGGCCTCGCGGGCGCCCAGGGGCACGAGGCGCTCGCGCAGCAGCTTGGGCCGGGAGAGCCAAAAGTCGATGCTCTCGAGGACGGGGGCGGCGTCCCAGGCGACGGCGGGGATGTCGCGGGCGTGGTTGACGCGCAGGGCGGCGAGGACCTGGGTCAGCAGGGCGAGCGAGTGGACCTCGTTGACGGCGAGCAGGGCGATGGGGGGCCCGCCGTCGCGGGCGAGGGTGGCGGCCGAGGTGCGGCTGAGGCCGGGGGCCTCGAAGCGCTGGACGCTGGCGGCCAGCAGGGTGGGGAACTGGTTGAGCACGTAGGCGATCTCGGGGGCGATGCTCGTGCCCAGCGCGATCAGCAGGTTCAGCAGCAGCGGCAGCACCGCCTTGGCCCAGATGCTGTAGCAGCGCTGGGCGGCGGCGGCGTCGGCAAACGGCGACACGCCCGGCCGCCGCATGTGGCCGGCCAGCCCCGCCGCGGCCATGTGGCCCAGGAAGCCGTCGCAGGCCAGCTGCTCGGCGACGGCCGGCAGGGCCGACAGCTCGAGCAGGAACAGCAGGCTCAGCTCGCCGTAGACCGGGTCCCGGTCGCCGACCAGCAGCTTGTCGGCCCACGAGAACAGCGACACGGCCATGTGCAGCACGTCGTGCGTGGCCATAATGTTGAGCACCTGCGTCTGGCACTGGCTCATGCCGGGCGTGCTCAGACAGGCCTGCAGCACCGCCGTCAGCAGCGCCAGGTCCTCGGGCCGCGGCTCCGCCTCTGGGTCGTGCACCATGCCGACCAGCGTGCGGAAGCCGTGGGCCACCACGCGGTCCAGCACGTTCAGCACCGTCTGCGTCGTCGACACGACAATGGCGTCGTCGGGAGACGTGGCGTCGCCGCTGCCACCACCACCACCACCGCTACCACCACTACCACCACTGGTATCCGTGGCCTCTCCGCTGCCGCCCCGTCGTCGTCGCCCCCGCAGCACCACGTACAGGATCCGCAGCAGCGTGCGGTAGTAGGGCGCCTGCTCCGGGGCCCAGGGCGTCTTGACGCTGCTGATGCTCGTCCACACGCTGAGCAGCAGCGGCGACGCGTCCTGGGGCAGCAGCCCGTACTCGGCCAGGCGCTGCAGCAGCAGCAGCGCCAGGTTGGCCCGGCTCTGGGCAATGTGGACAAAGATGCGCTCGGGCCCTTGCACGTCCTGGTTGGCCGCGAGGCACTGCTCGGCCACCTGCAGCATGACGACGGGCAGCCGCCGGTTCTGCGGCAGCAGACACACGCTCAGCTCCAGCAGCAGGAATTCCCAGGCGTGGAAGAGGGCAATCTGGGCGTCGACGAGCGACAGGTTGAGGTTGGCCCGCCGCATCTCCTCCTGGAAGCCTTTGCTGCTGCTGTTGTTGTTTCTGCTGCTGCCACTTCCGGCCCAGGCGCTGTCAAAGGCCAGCATGCGATCGGCCAGGTCCAGCGCGTAGTAGTAGCTCGGGCCCAGGTCGCGGCGCCGCAGCAGCAGCGTGCGCTTGAACTGGTCGAGCGCAAAACCCGGGTAGCGGCTGCGGAAGTTGCGCTGGAAGTTGCTGTGCAGCGACACGTTGTAGCCCGACACGGCGACGCCGTCGCGCAGGTAGTAGTCAATGTCCTGCACGACGTCGCGCGCAAAGACCTCCTCCGTCCCCATCTGCCGCATGTGGTACAGCTGCATGGCAAAGATCTCGGCCACGTACGCCGCGATCCGCGCCTCGCTGCACGCCGCCTGCGCGTCCGTCTTGGCCGTCGTCGCCGCCGGCAGCAGGCTGCGCGCGTACGCCCGCATGTTGTCCAGGTAGTCGTCGGCGCTCCGGATCGCAAAAATGGTCCACGGCCAGTAGTTCTGCGCCGCCGCGAAAAAGTCCAGGATCGCCAGCGCCTCGATGCGCGGCGTCGTCGCGATGCTGCGCAGCGCCTCTTTCGCCTTGGCCAGCGCCGAGTCCGCCGACAGCTTGGTCGCCGTCACCTCGCCGTCCGACCGCAGCGCCTCGCGCGGCGTCTTGCCCGTCAGCAGGCAGTTGGCCATCCACTGCTGCCGGTGCCGCAGCACCGTCGAAAAGAACTTCCACACGCGTGCTGTTTCTGCTGGCCGCTGGAACGGCTTGTCCATGGTTGCCAGCACGCCGAGGAACGACCGAGACACCTGCGGGCCCAGGTAGCCTAAGAGCGACGGCGGCTCGTTGGCCGTCGAGGCCGCTGCGCTGACGACGAGGTCGGTCAGCAGGTCGAGCGCGGGACGTTTTAGGGCTGCTGCCGCCGCCGCCCCGCCTGCGCAGAGCCGGGCCGGCAGCGAGGCGATCTGGAAGATCTGCGTCTCCATGGGCAGCGACGTGCCTGCGCCGTCGCCACTGCTGTCGCCGTCCACGACGTGGGCCACCCGCAGCAGCGACGCCGCCAGCTCCAAGACGGCCACCACCCGCGCCACAATCAGGTCGCGCCGCCGCACATAGAGGGTCGACGGCGGCAGCTCCAGGCCCAGCAGCAGCGTCGCGAGCAGCGGCTGGAAGCGGAGGGACGACGACGACGACGAGAGGAAGCTCCGCACGACAAAGTCGGCCGCCGACTCAAAGCACGCCACCAGGCTGCTGCTGCTGCTGCCCTGGCCTTGGCCCTGGCCCTGGCCTTCGGGCACCTCGAGGCTGGCCGCATACGTCACCACGTCGCGCAGGATGCCCACCGCCGCCGACACGAGGCTCGACCGGTGGATCTCCGACGCAAACTTCCACGTGCTCGTGTTCTCGTACACGTCCACCACCGTCTGCGCCACCGCCAGACACACCTGGGCCAGCGTCTTGTCCGACGCCCCCAGCCAGACGCTGTTGCTGTCGTCGCTCAGCTGCTGGGTGCTACGGCTGCTGCTGCTGCTGCCGCCGCTGCTGCGCTTGGCCACCGTCTTGCGCTGCACCGCGCTGCTCATCGCCACGTCGACGAGGCCGGCCAGGAAGCGGATCGACGCCATGAGAAAGTTGAAGCGCTCCGAGACCACGTCCGACGCCCCCGTCAAGATGCAGAGCCGCCCGGCGCTCGATTCTGTGTTCAGCAGCTGGCACCGCGCCATGTACGGCCAGACGCGGCCCGGACACAGCGGCAGCACCACCAGCAAAAAGTCCATGCAGGCTGCCAGAACCGCCATGCGCGACTCGTCCGTGTCCGCCGGGCCGTCCTGGATCAGCGTGTCCAGCGTGTCGCACACCACCGACACAATGTCCTTGGCCTGGTCCAGGTCCCGGCTGGCCTCCTGCAGAACGGCCAGCCCGGCTTCTGATGTGTTTGCAGCGGTCTGCCCCTGTCCCTGTCCCTGTCCCTGTCCCTGTCGGGCCGCCTTGCGCATCTCGGAACGGACCAGCGCCGTGAGCAGGTGGATCGCGTCGGCCACGTCGGTCTGCTGCAGGAAGCCCAGCACGGGGTCGTAGGGCTCGTCGGCCAGGTTGGCGTCCAGCCGCTTGCCCAGCAGGGCCAGGGTCGAGTGCTCGTAGTCAATGTTGACGATGCCGCTGCCGTCGATCATGAAGCGGCCGTACGAGCCGGCCGGGATCACGGCCACCTGCTTGTCGTTGAAGTAGGCCAGCCGCCGCCGCGAGGACCCCGAGGGGAAGAGCGGGATGTCCTCCGTCGTCTGCATCGTCGCCGTCGCGTGCTCGTCGTCCTCGTCAATCATCACATAGCCGTCGAAGCCGGGCGGCACCACAAACGTCAGGCTGGGCGTCTGCAGCAGCGAGCTCATCACAATGTCGCCGAGCCCGCCCTCGGCTGCCGTGCACGTCGACAGGGACCGGCAGAGCGCCACAAAGGGCGTGAACTCGTACGGGAACCGGTTCATCGCGTTGTGCACGTAAAACTGCAGCAGCTGGCTGTCGCGCAGCACCGCCGTCGCCACCGTCTCGTCGTCCAGGGGCGGGTTCCACGGCTCGTGGCCACCCGACAGCACCGCCAGCAGCGCGCTCAGCGGGTCCGACTGGTAGCCGACAATGGGGAAGCCGGCCTTGAGGAGCTCCAGAAACACGAGGCGGATGCGGCCGCCCAGGCCTGGCCGGAACGCCGCCTCGATGCCGCAGCCGGCGCACGCCGCCATCGAGCTGATGACGTCGTACACCTGGCACTGGTCGGCCGCCGCCATCGCCAGCCGCGGCACCATGGCCTCGCCCTCGCTGAGCGACAGCACCTTTTCGCTCAGGAAGCCGTCGTAGCGCGCCGCCTCGATGGACACGATACTGCCCACCGAGCTGCGCCGTCCGCGCGGCTGCTGCAGAGAATGTGCCAGATACGGGTGGTTGTCGAGCTCGAAGCCGTCCTGCGCTCGCTGGTTCTGCGCCAGATCCCGTCTTTCCGCTCGCTCCTGGTACGACACGTCCATCCGGTGGAGAATGAGCGACCACGAGAGGAACACGGGGCTGGCCGTCGGCAGGACCTCGTCGGCCGCCCGCACAATGGCCTCGTGGATGACCTCCAGAACGTCCGAGTCGTTGACGTACGGCTCCTCAACCTCGCCGTCGATCTCCAGGTCGTGGTCGAGATAGGCAATGGCGCGGTTCAGATTCAGGAGCAGCAAAGAGTTGACGCAGGCCAGCGTCTGCAGCGGCCTGATGAGCTCCGCCATGGCATCATTTATCTGTACGGTTCCTTCAGTTAGAACACCTTCTGTTCTGGGTTGGGGGGGGCAGTCAGTCTGTCAGTCACTCACAGGAACAAGCCCGTCCAGGAAGCGGTAGTCGCCCACAAAGCGAAACCACTGCGCTGCTATTGTCGGCGGCAGGAACAGGTGGCCGCAGCTCTGCAACACGAGGAAGAGGACGGACATGTAGTGGACAGACTCGGTCAAGGCCGTCTGGACCCATTCGATGGCGAGGGCGTCGGTCAGGATGGGACCAGCCTCCTTCATGGTGCCCTCGATCCCCTCTTCGGCGCGCTTCATGCAGGCGCGCAGCTCGCTGATAAAGGTAGAAAGGGAGGGGAGGTAGGCTCGGGGGTCCAGGTTGGCATCGGGGGCGAGGCCAAACGTGCCCTGAGCCAGGTCGCTTCGGAGCGACGCGATGGCAGCCGCCGTCGGCGCGGTCGGGTCTTGGAGCGGGGTGGTCATCCCGTGGATGATAAAGGACGTGATGTAGTCTGTCGACATGGAAAAGTAGCGTCTCTCCGACAGGTACGTGGCCAGCAGGCGCCGCCGTTGGCTGTCTTGGGTGCCGAACTCGGTCCACAGCTCCTCCGCATCGGCGGCCGCCTGCGCAACGGTCATGCTGCTGGAGGCCGCTTTCTGGATGTTGGTGGCGTCCTGCGAAGACAGCGGGCTGGCCAAAAAGGCTTGCGGACGTGTCTGCAGCTCCGTGACGGCGAGCCGCAGGGCCGCCACTTCGTTGATGCCGGCGCATTTGCTGAGCCACAGGGCGTCTGCCTTGATGGCCTTGACGTCGTACTTTTCGTTTGGGGTCGGCGTCACGTTGATAGCGGCCGTCTTGGTCTCCAGGGCCGCAGCAGTCTGGCCGGTGGGCGGCTCGAACACCTTGGCTGGCGACTTTAGCAGGTCCAGCACGTAGGGGTCTTTGAGGAACTCGGTCACGGCCGCCGAGGCCAGCCGGTCGCCGGCGGCATCGGAGAGGACAGACGCAATTAGCTTCCAGGATCTGCAAAGAAGAAAAGTGTCAGCAAGAAGGAGCCCGGGGGGGAAGCCAGAGAAGACGGGGCCACCGACATCAACACGGTCTCCCCTTCCAGCAGCTCTTCCAGGGGGGGGAAGTAGACATGGTCTGGAGGCGGCGCCATCGTGTCGCGCGTGGAATTAACGAGTCGAGGAGGCGGGCATCTGCGTGTAGGCCGGACGAGAGAATCTACAGGCGCAGAGCGGTAGTGCTGTCGGGGGTAGAAGCCGAGCTGGAAGTCGTCCTGGTGTTTTTGGTCGCGAAAAAAAAATATCGTTGGAGCTGCCCAAATGGACGCGGCTGGAGCTTTGGCGGTTTGGCAGTGGACGTGTTTTTTTATGGGGCGCCAGCTTGGGTTGGCCTATAGCAGCGCAGTTGGTGCTCTGAAGGCATCTGCGAATAGATGCAAGATGCGCCTTGCGCTTCTGTCTACGACCTTGCAAACATGGCAACAACTTGATTAAAGACTGAAGAAGGAATAATTTTTATAGCTTCTGCGTGATTTACATGACCAGATTGCACTGAGAAGACGTCTCTCTCAACTCACAGCATGTGCAGTGACAGAAAGCAGAGGCAAGCCGTGATAGTATGACGGCAAACGAATTAGGCGAAAGGGCATTGCCATTCTTTACTCGTGCGAGAGAGGCCATAGTTTTTTTGGGTGTCGCCTGTCGAGTGATGGGATATGGCGGATGGTTTCGTCTAACTACGATGGCCGGTGAGTACACCTACAAGCAGTGTCTACATCTGCCGATCATACCCACTGATCCGGGTCGCTTGCCAGCTCTGGCATGTCAAACGAGTGATGTAGGCTTGCCACTGTCGTGCATGGTCGTTGAGACATTGAATTCTGGCCAAGTTCCAGTCGACAGGCAAACCTGGACAACACTTACAACTGGCCGACAGCCTGAGAACCATTCAACAATGGGCAACTGTGTACTTCTTTGGAAGCATTAACCCTTGTCATCAGATAGGTAAGCCCGGCTCGGCACCGTTCGCTCAACTGCCATCAACTGGCACATGTTTTGCTCACCGTCTATCTATATCATTTTCCTATTTCGTCTGAGGCGCTGGCCTAAAGCGCCTACAGTGCGGAAAGAGATTGCGTCAGCTCCATGCCCCGCCCTCAAGGAGGGAATTTTTCGAGGAGTGAGATATTGTCAGACGAGATAGATGCGACAATTTGTGAAAATGGAACGTGCTCGGCATTCACGGAGGAGGGATCGATGCTGCCGTCGTTGTATTGAATGGGCTTGCGGGCCGTAAATCTACAGTGTGCGTCACTGTGCTCGTGAATAAGTCCGATGTGGGACAAAAAACCGTGAAAACGTGCTTGCCCGCATCCGGACGATGACTCGATTGCCAACCCTCACAACATCACACATTGCACAAGCAGCACAGGAGACAGCCATTAGCCAACATGCCGTCTGCGCTGGACGTACTGGACCACTCGCCCAACCATCCCAAGGCGAGCGAGCGGATTGCGACGGCATCGAATCTGGTGCTCATCGACAACTATGACTCGTTCACGTGGAACGTGTACCAGTACCTGGTGCTGGAGGGGGCGACGGTGACGGTGATCCGCAACGACCAGATCACGCTGGAGGGGCTGATCGCGCTGAAGCCGACGCAGCTGGTGGTGAGCCCGGGGCCGGGCCACCCGGTCACGGACTCGGGCATCAGCCGAGAGGCGATCCGGCACTTTGCGGGCAAGATCCCGGTGTTTGGCGTGTGCATGGGCCAGCAGTGCATCTTTGACGTGTACGGCGGCACGGTGAGCTCGGCGGGCGAGATTCTGCACGGCAAGACGTCGAAGCTGTCACACGACGGCCGGGGGGTGTACGCGGGGCTGGCGCAGGGGCTGCCGGTGACGCGCTACCACTCGCTGGCGGGGACGTACGACACGCTGCCGGCGGCGCTGGAGGTGACGTCGTGGATTGCGCGGCCGGACGGCAGCCGGGGGGTGATCATGGGGGTGCGCCACAAGGAGTTCACCGTGGAGGGCGTGCAGTTCCACCCGGAGAGCATCCTATCGGCGGAGGGACGGACGATGATCCACAACTTCCTGCTGATGCAGGGGGGCACGTGGGCGGAGAACGAGCGGCTGCAGGCCGCCGCCGCCGTCCAGGCGAAGCCGGCCGTGGTGGCCCAGACCGCCAAGAGCACCAAGAGCACCAACATCCTGCAGCAGATCTACGCCCGCCGCCGCGTGGCCGTGGCCGCCCAGATGGAGGTGCCGTCTCTGCGGCCGGCGGACCTGCAGGCGGCGTACGACCTGGGGGCGGCCCCCCCGGCGCTGTCGCTGGTGGAGCGGCTGCGGCAGTCGCCGTTCCCCGTGGCGCTGATGGCCGAGGTCAAGCGGGCGTCGCCGTCCAAGGGCGTCTTTGCGCTGGACATCCACGCGCCGCAGCAGGCGCGGGCGTACGCGCTGGCGGGGGCCAGCGTGATCTCGGTGCTGACGGAGCCCGACTGGTTCAAGGGCAACATTGACGACCTGCGGGCGGTGCGGGCGGTGCTGCAGAACATGCCGGGGCGGCCGGCCATCCTGCGCAAGGAATTCATCTTTTGCGAGTACCAGATCCTCGAGGCGCGGCTGGCCGGGGCTGACACGGTGCTGCTGATCGTCAAGATGCTCGACGACGCCACGCTGGCGCGACTGTACGCCTACAGCCGCTCGCTGGGCATGGAGCCGCTGGTCGAGGTGCAGAACGCGGCCGAGATGGAGCGGGCCGTCGGCCAGCTGGGCGCCCGCGTCATCGGCGTCAACAACCGCAACCTCGAGAGCTTCGAGGTCGACCTGCAGACCACCACGCGCCTGCGCAGCATGGTGCCCGCCGACACCATCCTCTGCGCCCTCAGCGGCATCAACACGCGCGCCGACGTCGTCGCCAACGAAAAGGACGGCGTCAACGCCGTCCTCGTCGGCGAGGCCCTCATGCGTGCCGCCGACCCGGCCGTCTTCATCCGCCAGCTCTGCTCAGGTGCGCCATCTCCTCCTCCTTCTGTCTCTCCTTCTTCTCCCTCTGCAGAGCCCTTACTCGTCAAGATCTGCGGGACGCGTAGCCCCGAGGCTGCGCTCGAGGCTGCCCGCAGCGGCGCCGACCTTGTCGGCATGATCCTCGTGCCCGGCACCAAGCGCGTCGTCTCGCACGAAACCGCCCTGGCCATCTCCGCGGCCGTGCACGGGTACAATGACGATGGAGAGGACACGCCACAGCAGGAGGCCGCCGCTGCCGCCACTGTCACTGCCACCGACTTCTTCAACCTCGCCCGCCAGACGCTCGCCCGCTGCCGCCACCGCCGCCGCCCGCTGCTCGTGGGCGTCTTCATGAACCAACCGCTCGACGAGGTCCTGGCCAAGCAGCGCGCGTACCAGCTCGATGTCGTGCAGCTGCACGGCCGTGAGCCGGTCGAGTGGGCCCGCTTCATCCCCGTGCCCGTACTGCACAAGTTCCGCCCCGGCGAGCCTGGCCTGGCCGCGCGCGGCTTCCACGTGGCCCCGCTGCTGGACTCTGGGTCTGGCTCGGGCCAGCGCCTCGACACCGCCGCCGTGCAGGCGGAGCTCGACCGCGACTCCGGCCTGCAGTTCCTGCTGGCTGGCGGTCTCGATCCGGACAATGTCGGCGCGGCGCTGGCGCAGCTGGGCCCCGGCCGCGAGCGCGTGCTCGGCGTGGACGTCAGCAGCGGCGTGGAGACGGACGGCAAGCAGAGTCTCGAGAAGATACGGGCGTTTGTGACGGCAGCGAAGCAGGCGGCCAGATAGATTTTTTTTATTTTTATTCTTATCTTTTTTCGGGAAAGAGAGAGAGAGGAATGAGGAGCAAGTTCAGACGGGAAGGGAAGGAGCGCCCTCGACCAGTTCTCCATCCTTCCTCGTCTTCATTTCTTCGTGGCAGAGGGCATCTCTATCTCCTTGTCCCTGTAAAAAAATAAAAGAAAAAAAAAACGATCTCTCCCAACGGCATCGTGTTCTGCGTGTCTTCTTTTCCATCACCTGTGTTCTGGCAGCTAGACAGACCGTCTGGTCTTGTCACCTCTGCCGAGCTCAGCATCTGATCGCATCCTCTTGTCCAGATCTCCTCGGCTGATTTTACAAACATTACTTCCACCTTCCACCACTCCTCCCTCATTGACTTTTGGCTCGCCTCCTCTTCTCCGTTTCAGCGGAGCATCACTCTCGTCGCACCCCCCCCTCTCTCTGTGTGTGTGGCCATGCCGCCTGTCCGACACAAGTCGGGGACGCAGATCTTGGAGGGTGTCACTGTGGCCGTGGCCAGCCACCTGGGCCCCGGCTGGTCCGACACGGACGTCGCTCGCTGGCTCGGCTACCACGGCGGCCGCTTCTCGCCCGACGTCAACGACGCCGACGTGACGCACGTGCTGTGCACGCTGGACGAGTACACCCGGCCCAAGAAGCAGCGACTTCCGGCCGTGCGGGCGGCGCAGCGGCGGGGTCCACGGCAGGTGCACGTCGTGCTGCGGGACTGGCTGGAGGACTCGCTGCACCGGGGCCGGCGGCTGCGCGAGCGCCCGTACCTGCTGTGGCGGCTGCAGCGAGCGTCGCAAGACACGCCGGCCGCAGCCCAGCGCCGCATCGAGCGCCGCCAGGAGGAGCAGCTGGGCTTTGTCGACACGTCGCGCTACCGCGTCTACCGCGACGCCACCGGCTTCGCCTACCGTGCCACCCTCCGCCGCGACCACCCCGCCAGCGGCCTCGTCGGCGAGCGCTACGTCCTCTTCCTCTTCGAGTCCCTCGCCCAGCCCCCGCTCTACTGGTTCGCCGCCCGCCACTACAAGAGCGACCGCCACGCCGCCCACCCCCGCTGCTACCGCCCCAGCGACACCTGCCAGCTCTTTGACGTCGAGCGCCGCCGCTTCTGCGCCTTTTTCGCCAAGAAGACCGGCGTCCCCTGGGACGCCCGCCTCGTCGGCGAGCCCCCGGCCAAGAAGAACCCCGTCGAGCTCGGCTTCTTCCGCTACGACAAGCCCGTATGCCGAAAATCACGGTCCGCGTTGCATTGCGTTGCGTTCTTGTGCGTTCTTGTGCAACACCCGCTGACGTGTTTCACAGGACAAAGGACAGCCGGTCGGCATCATCGTGGACGAGGCAAACATGCCACGTCCCGCTCCGGACAAGGACTCGGCCTCGGCCGGCGAGACCGGCGACCAGCAAGACGAGAGCGACCACGAGGGCGGCGAGCAGGCCGAGGACGACGACATGGAAGAGGGCGCGCATGGCGAAGCCATGGACGAGACGGACGAGACGTGATGGGATGAATTGAGGATTTTTTTGTGCTTTGGGTCATCTGCGTTGATTATTACTGTGATCTATGCAAGTAGTTTTACCGGGAAAATGAAAAAAGCGCCGTCCTAATTCATACAATGCGTTCCAAATTTATCATGTACTCCTTTTTTTTTTTTTTTTTTTTTCCTAGAACCGCAGCTTCGGCAGGAAGAAAAAGAGCAGCAGCAGCAGCGCCATAAGCCCGTATACCATGGCGAACAGCAACATGCGCCCCCACCAGCCCTTGCCCTCGGTCATGCGCGTCAGCACCGCCATGCTGCGGCTGGCCGCCGTCAGGCTCTCGTTGGTCTTGTGCAGGCCCTCGCCCACCCGGTCCACAACGTCCTTATCGTCCTCCAGCATCCGTGACGTCGTCAGCGACCGCTCCTTGAGCGCCTGCGCCAGCCGCAGAATGTCCTCCGACAGTACCTCCTGCTCGCGCCGGTGGTGGTCCAGCAGCACCTCCTCCGTCGCCACGGCCGTCGCCCCGTCTCCATCCCCGGACGGCGACATGAGCGAGTTTCGCAGGGCCGTCGTCGACGACTCTTGTCTAGACGACGCCGACACCACCTTCGCTTCCCCAATCTGGGCAGAGGTAGACCGTGCCGTGCCGTCGCCGGGGAAGGAGGTTCCGCGGCCCTTTCTCGCCCGCATGGTCGCCTGCGGCGGGGCAGCGGTCGCTGTCGCTGTCGCTGTCGGTGTCGCCGTCGCCGTCGTTGTTGGTGCCGAGTCTTGAGTCTGTTGCTTTTTGGCCGCCTTTGGCGCTTTTGGCCTCTTTGCTATCCGCACTTTCTTCGCCGAGCTGCTGCTGCTCTCAGTGCGCTTTGGCTGCGGCGCTGGTGGTGTTGTGGCATCCACATCCTGCTCCGCCTCTTCGCCCAGCAGGCTGCTGCTGCTGCGCGTGTTCATGCCCGTCGACCGAGAGTCCATGCTCTCGCTGGGTGTCTGGATAATGTGGGCAAGTATGTCGTCGGCGCTGCTGAGGCTCGACTGGCCCTCGCCGTCCTCTGTCCCATCTGCTTCCTCTCCATCCTCCTCCTCGTAGTCCTCAGCTATCGCAGCAGCCGCCCGTGCCTCTTCGTCGAGATCATCCAGCCGCTCTTGCAGCTGCTCGACCAGCGCCCGTCGCCGGCCGAGTTCACCTTGTGCCTCCTGCCGCCGCGAGTGCGCCTTGATCGACAGCGCATCCTGCTCTATCCGCGTGAGGAGGTTCCGCGCCGCCGTAACATCGAACCGGGCCTGCTGCCTCTGGAATTCGTCTGTGACGAGCCGCCGCCACCTGTCGCCGTCGGCACGGAGGATGTTCCGATCCAGTCGGCTGAGGAGGCGGCCGAGGTCGAGGTAAGGATCGCATATTGCTGGTGCCGGCGAGAACGGCGGCAGAGGCTGTGTTCTCACCATATTGGGCGATGGTTGCCAGACGTGCCTGGTATGGTGGTGTCCGCATCGACTCTGCGGCGGGTTCGCTGTGTTTTGATGTCGTTGTTTTAGGCTTGGCAAGAACCAGCTAAGAAGCTAAAGGTGTCCTCCGCATGGTCATGTGACCAAAACAGTGTGCCGAAGACGAATTCTTTAGTGCGATTTTCGCATGTTTCAGCGAGCATTAAGAATGCGCGCCCTTTGTTTTAAGTGGAACAAGAAATCTGCAGCTGTTCCCGGTGTCTCGGCTACCACCAGCAAACGCGACACCCCCCCCCCCCCCCCCCCCCCATCGCCATGGGTCCTCACCAGCGTGACCAGTGTCCAACGTCGCTTTGTTCTGTCACCTTCAGATACTGGAAAGGAAGGCACACAAGCTCCGATGCGCTCAGGCTATCGCCGAGTCTACCGTGCCAGCGGACGGTGGCATTGCTCCCACTCTGTGGCCATTCTGGTGGCTCTGCGTGTCAGTCTGTGTGTCCAAGTGCGTGAGAACATGCTTCCATATTTGTACTTGTACGACCATTCTGCAGCTGTCTGCAGTGCGCTCGGGCACTGCCACGGGCGGTGTGCACTGTTGCGCTATATGACCACAGCCTTGTGTTGCACTGTACGAGTACATATTTCCAGCAGATCCTTGGCTTTCCGAATGAAAATCTACAGTCTCAGCCCGTATTTAGTAGCAAATGGCTGAAATGTGGCGCTGCTGATCGATTTTTGTATTACCAAGGTGTGCACAGCTGCAAGCCTGGACCCGATGGCGGGGGGGGAGGGGGGGGTGTGGCAACAGATCTGTCCAATCAGGAAGATACTGACACCCCCCCTCCGCCCCTCCCCTTGTCTGGGCTGTCGCGTAGAAGCGTTGCCGCGTCGCGCATATAAACGGACGCCATGTCCCACGAAAAATCTGGTCTGATGGGGGGACCGGAAAAAAAAATAATAAAAAACAGGCTGGCCCCGGCAAGCTCCAACCTCGACCCCTCCACACTTGACGTGTCCGCCTATCATTTTACACTTTGTCTTTGATGTTACTTTTCTGGCTTACTCATCACTCACTATCCGACAAAAATAAGGTGAGTTGTTATATTGCCCTGGGTCTAACAGCCACAGACAACGGATGCCTAGTAGTTGTGACAGCCAGGGTGTTCCATTTCCCTCGAGGTTAAAAGACCACCTGCTCATCCACTCTTAGGACCCCACACCCGCCCAAAACAGCCAAGTTCTCTCAATTTTGAAGGGCTCAATAATTAATCGGAAAATTTGCGGTCTTTTGAATTTGCGCGGCCCCGAAGTAAAATAAAAAGCCATGTCTGGCGAGGGGAGCTACGCCCCCAAATCCCCCGATCTCTCATCTTTCTTTGCGACCCCGGATCCCGTCCGTCAACAGCAGCAGATTCCGCCCTACCCACAGTACTCGCAACCAGCGCAGCTCCCTTACCAGCAGCCGCCACCGCCACAGCAGGGCTTTCCGCCAAGCCAGCACCTGCAGCCACCACAGCCGTCCTATTACCAGCCTCCCCCACAATACGGCAACCCTCAACCACAATACATTCACACACAATCTCCGCAGCAGCAACCACCACCGCCAGCGCCGCCACAACAGCCGCCACATCCCACTCAGACGTTCTACACCTCCGCACCGCAACAGTCTCCGCCGCCATACGGCGTTCAGCCGCCGCCGCCGTCTCCATTACAGCAGCCAGCGCCACAGCAGCAGCAGCAGCAGCAGTACTACCAGGGCTACGGCAACCCACAGTACGAGCAGTACGAATCATACGAGCAGTACGGCGTGCAACAGCAGCAGGGCTACCAGCAGCCGCCGGGTGCCTTCCTACAGCCCAACGCCTACCAACCGCTGCAGCAAGGCCTGCCAGGCCAGCAGCAGCCGCCGCTGCCCCCATCTCCTGTTCCCAGGTCGGAGCCCACACCGTCGTCCTTCGCCGGTATGCCGCCCCGCAGAGCAGCTGCCCCACCGCCCGCCGCCGGCTCCGTGACCGTCGCCACGGGTGGCCCGTCGTCGTCGTCGTCGGCGGCGGTGGCGAACACGGTGATGCCGTCGCCCGTCAAGACCAAGTTCCCCACAGCCCGCATCAAGCGTATCATGCAAGCAGACGAGGAGGTTGGCAAGGTGTCACAGCAGACGCCCATCGCGGTGGGCAAGGCGCTCGAGCTGTTCATGATTGCACTGGTCACTAGGAGTGCGGACGTGGCGCGGACCAAGAACTCGAAGCGCGTGACGGCCCCGATGCTGAAGCAGGTGGTCGAGTCCGACGACCAGTGGGACTTTCTCCGCGACATTGTCAAAAAGGTCGACCCAGAGGAGAAGCACGCGCGAGGGGCGGCCAACCGCAACAGCACGGGCGGCGCAGACGGCAGCGCCGCGCCGGGCGGCGTCAAGATGAAGTTTGACAGCGAGAGCGAGGAGGAGCGGCCCAAGAAGCGCGGCCGCCCGGGGCGGAAAAAGACGGCATAAGTGGACTGTTCTTTTTTTTATGTGTGCTTTTTGGTGTGTGTGTGTGTGTGTGTGTGTGTGTGTGTGTGTGTGTGTTTTGTTACTTGGCGTATGTGACCGCGCTTGGCTTATCAGGTTGGCTGGTTTTTAGCTCTGCACGTTTTTCATGTTTCATGTTTGCATGTTGGGTTCTAGACGGTTTGGACGGATGAAAAGCTTCTTGGGTTGAGCTCTGGGCAGCGAGTCTTGACAAGAAAGCACAGGCGATGGTTTTTGATGCAGCCTCATATTTTAATACCCAACCAATTTGCCCGCCTTCCACACACGGCACTAACGTAGTAACACTGCTATCGAATGCATGACGACATGGCGACATGACGACATGACGACATGCCGTCCCAGCACCCGACCTGCCGGCCGACTGTCGACGGTCTCGGCCAGTCTTTTTGCCATCTCGATGGCACTGTGCCCGCATCGTCTTTCAGCCGTCTTACGGCAAACGGTCGCGTAACGGAAGAGCTCCCTGACAAAACGGACGGGGCCCACGATCGTTCTTTCCTCCGTGGCGCGTCCCACCAACCAAAACGGAGAATTGGGCCCCACACGTTTGTTAACACAACCACTAATTCCCATATACGAGTAGAGTAGATGTGTTCGGTGTCATATTGTCTCAGTGTCATTTTCGACTCTCCTACCTCAGCTCCGTGACCTCCGTGTCCGTGTATCCCGCGTTTTCCGTGTGCGTCTTTTTTTTTCTGTTCCGACTGAGCCTCGTGGTCGGATCCGCCCTGAGCCTCGTCCTCGCCCTCTGCTTACCTGCTTACTGGTCACGTATTGGCCAAAGCAGCTCATGCCTGTCAACCTCCGCTAAAACTGTCTTTCCCCTTTTCCGTCTCGGCTGCCGACTATCCGCCATTCCACAGCAGCCTCGATCGTCCACCTCCCTCCCCCCCTCCTCCCCCAGCTCTGCTCTCCTGCTCGTCTGCTCTCGACTCTACGCTCTCCCCCCCTCCGACGCTGATGCCCGCCTCGTCTGCTGCCCATCCGCAGATGTCTCGCCAACTGCAGCCCATTCGTCGCTGTCGCTCGTCCGTCGTCGCTTGCACGCCGGCACCCTTATAACTCGTTCGCCAGACACGACCGAACCTGGCCTCCATTCGGCCCCCCCCCCCTCCTTGTCTGACCGCTTCATCGGTGCCCTTACGCGCCCCAGTCCTCGCACGAGCTTCTCCACTCTCTTCCGCCTTGTGATCTATCGTCTGCCGTCCGCCATCCCCCCCAAATGTCTTGGGACTTGCTGCAGCGATTCCTCGAGAGCGACGTCTTCAACTCCCACCCCTTCCTCTCCGTCTCCTACCTCTCGTGAGTGGCTGCCTGCCGTCTGTGCATCTGCCTGCCTGCCGCCAGTGTGCCGCTTCTTCTGACCTCTTCAGCCGCTACGCCGACCATGTAGGCATCCACTATGTTCTCTGCAACAAGCTGCGCCAGTTCCCGTACGAGGACATCGAGTTCTTCCTCCCCCAGCTCTGCCACCTTATCGTCAGCATCGACAATGAGTCGATGGCACTGGAGGAGTTCCTCCTCGACTTGTGCGAGGAGTCTGTGACCGCTGCTCTGCTTGTGCGCCTCCCTTCCTCTTCCTCTAGTGCACAGTTCCCCTGACACCGTCCAGACCTTCTGGCTCTTCCAGACGTACCTGCACGACCTGGCCGCCCACCCCCAGACCGACGAGTTTCAGACCTGCCGCCGCGTATACAACAAGGTCCAGCACATTGTGTTTGGCCTGCCCGATGCCGCTCGCCACGAGAAAATCACCGAGAATGTCCTGCCCGTGACCGTGCTGGCCAGCTTCGTACTGGCCAGCATCGGCCTCCCACTGCTGCCCAAATGGGCCGGGCCGCTGGCCATTGCCCAGGCGCGCAAGCCGTCTCCGCCCAGCGACTCGACCAATGCTACCGCGGCCGACATCGTCTTGCCGGACACGGACCATTCAGACCTGACGCCGACGTCCGGGCGGCCAATCCGGTCCCATACCGTGGCCGGGTATTCCAGCAATTCGAGGAGGGCAAAGGACGGCGGCGGCAGCGGCAGCGGACATGGAGCTGGAGCTGGATCTGGTGCTGGTGCTGGTGGCGACATGTCTCTTCCTGGCCGGTCGCATGCCAGCACACCAGACCTGATGCGGGTGCCGGGCGACTCGGCCGGGCGTTCCTTGCGACACGCGAAGCAGAAGCGCCGGTCCATGCAGCACCTGCCGACGACATCGTCCTCGCGGCCGGGGTCGTCGTCCTCGCGTCCGGGGTCGTCGTCCGGAGGGGGGGGGCTGAGTGGACAGCTGCCGCCGGCCCACCTCCATGAGCACGGCGTCCGCCGCTCCGTGACGCCCCAATATCTCGAGTCCATCTCGCTGCAGGCACGTCTTAGCTCGGCGTCTCTGCCGCTGCCGGAATCGAGGTCACCTCGCCTGGGCACACGTCCGCCCACGCCCATGTCGGCCGGCCTGCACCCCCCGGATGCGTCGTCGGCGGCGGCCTCTCTCGCCCGCCGCCATTCGCACCATGTCAAGCCGCGCGTGGTCAGCGTGGCCGACATGACGGCCGAGCAAAAGGTCCGACTGCTGCGGCAGAACTACTTCCGCTGCCAGACCCAGTTCCTGCGCGCTCTCGAGGACATCTCCAACCGCCTGGTCAGCGTCCCTAAGCAGGCCCGGCTCAGCGCCCTGCGGGCAGAGCTGGCCCTCATCGCCCAGGACCTGCCGGCCGAGGTCGACATCCCGACCATCTGTCCGCCCGCGCTTGTCGACGGCAAGCCGAGCCGCAGCAAGCACCACCGCATCGTGCGTCTCAACCCGGCCGAGGCCACGGTTCTCAACAGCGCCGAAAAGGTGCCGTATCTGCTCATGGTCGAGATCCTGCGCGAAGACTTTACCTTTGATCCGGAATCGTCCGACAACCGGCGGCTGCTGGCCACGCTCGTGGCTGATCAAGGCTCGCGGAGGCGCATCTTTGACCTGTCCGACTCGGTCCGGAACACCAACACGTCTCGAGCCGCCGATGCAGCCGCGGCCGCCGCGGCCGCAGCCGCTGCCTCGGCCGAGGCATCGGTCGACAGCGTGTTTGAGCCGACGTCGGGCGACCTCGGCAGCTCGCCGCTTCTCAAGCCGTTCGACGACGAGGAAGAAGACGACTCGCCGTTTTCCGCGCGGAGACCGCCCTCCCGAGGCTTGTCGCTGGGCGGCGGCGGCGGCGGCATCGGTGGCGTCGGGCTGCCACGGGGCCACCCCCTGCCGGTGTCGTCTCCGCTTCGCCATGCCAGCGCCGGTGGCGGGTCCTCGTCGTCCGTGGCCGGGACCACGGTGACGTCGGCGACGGGCACCACGATCCCGTCCGACAGCACGCCGCGGAGCTCGGCTGCGTCGACGTCCCGCTCGAGCAGTCCTGGGCCGCCGCTTCTGCGCAAGATGACGCTTCCCATTGTGCGCGGCCAGCACTCCATCGACCAGCCCGACTTCTCGGCCCTCGCCACGCACATGCGCACGGCCTCGCAGATGCTGGCGCAGCTCGACGCTACGAGCGGCAAGCGCCCCAAGCAGGAGGTGGCGGCCATCCGCGCCAAGATCATTGCCAGCATGCAGAGCCTGGAAGAGCAGAGCTTTGAGCTGGACGACGGCCAGGGCCCGACCTTTGACATGATCATGGCCAAGGCCAACGCGGCCAACGCGGCGGCAGCCTCGCTCAGCGTCTCCAGCTCCGTCACCGACGTGACGGCGCATGCGAGCGGCGGCGGCGGCGGCGGCAGCAGCGACGACGGGGACGACGCAGCAACGACGACAGCGGCGGCGGGCGTGGACGGCGCCAAGGGCGTCAACCCGGACGCAGGCATCGAGCGCATGGAAAACGACTTCAAGACGGGCGGCCTGCAGCGCAAGGGCGACCGGGACGACCCGAGCGCGGCGGTGTTTGGCGAAGCCTGGGACGTCAAGCGCGAGCGCATCCGGCGGTCGTCGCCGTACGGGTGGATGAAGAACTGGGATCTCGTGAGCGTCATCGTCAAGACGGGCGCGGACCTGCGGCAGGAGGCGTTTGCCTGCCAGCTGATCTCCGTGTGCCACAAGATCTGGGTGGATGCGGGCGTGTCGGTGTGGGTCAAGCTCATGCGCATCCTGGTGACGGGCGAGTCGTCGGGCCTGATCGAGACCATTACCAACGGCGTGTCGCTGCACTCCATCAAGCGCAGCCTGACGCTGGCCTCGATCGAGAGCGGCCAGAACCCGCGGCGCCGCATCGCCACGCTCAAGGACTACTTTGCCAAGGCCTTTGGCGCCCCCGACAGCGAGGCCCACCGGGCCGGCGTCGACGCCTTCAAGCGGTCGCTGGCCGCCTACAGCGTCATCTCGTACGTCCTGCAGCTCAAGGACCGCCACAACGGCAACGTCCTCGTCGACAACGAGGGCCACATTGTGCACATTGACTTTGGCTTCATGCTGTCCAACTCGCCGGGCTCCGTCGCCTTTGAGGCCGCCCCCTTTAAGCTGACGTACGAGTACGTCGAGGTGCTGGGCGGGCTGGGGTCGTCCGAGTACGAAGACTACAAGCGGCTGTGCAAGCAGGCCTTCCAGGGTGAGTGTTTTTTTTTTTTTTTTGTGAAACTGCGTCTGACTCTGCCAGCCCTCCGCAAATCCGCCGACAACATCATCGACCTCGTCAGCATGATGGGCCGCGACTCCAAGATGCCGTGCTTTGCCGCGGGCGTGGCCCAGAGCACGGCGAACCTGCGCCAGCGCTTCCAGCTGCACCTGAGCGCCGAGGACGCCGAGCAGTTTGTCGAGACGGAGATGATCGGCAAGTCGCTGGGGAGCTACTACACGCGATTGTAAGTTTTTTTTTTTTTTTTTTTTTTTTTTTT